>QKWP01000307.1:289283-314956 GCA_003550325.1 Gigaspora rosea
AAAAAAAAAAAAAAAAAAAATATACAGAATAAATTCTTCCAATATATATATATATATATTTTTTTTTTTTAAGGTGAAATTATGCCTTGAAGACTTTTTTATTAAGTATATTTTTGTATATATTATGTAATACAATGTTGTACTATATTTTAAGTACTACAGACTTGGACATTTTTGACTATTTGTGACCTAAACTATCAAAGCTTTCTATACCCCATCTTTTGTACAATCTGGATTTTTGAACTACTTTCTATTTCATCACTCGGCTCCAAACCTATACTTCCAAGTAGGTGCAGTGGCTTTGCTCAGAAGATCATAACCTTATGGTTACTTTTTAAACCTTGGTGTTCCAAGATTACACACATAGTACCTGTAGTGCTACTACCACTATGTTCATATCTCAAGCCATCTCTTAAATGCTACTATAATCTAGCTCATATTTCAAGCCACTACCTTCTCACAAGTGGTGGGGTGAAGCTATGCTTTACCTACTACTCTCAGTAAACTAACATATATTACTGCAGATATGCTATCTGGATTGGTTAATAGATACTTCAGGACTCTGAAAAACTCTGATACAACTTAGATTAGAGTTTGTATAATTTTAGCAGTATTTTAGCCAAATAGATGTATAAATTGAGCAAAGTTTGAAATTTTACTATATAAAAATGCAGTGTTTAATGAATTTCTATGCAAAATTTCCTTTTTTAGAATCAACTGAGTTGTATTAGAGTTCTTCAGGGTCCTGATACTTCTCCTAAAGGTAGGTGAGCACTGGCTATATTGCATAACTGTTCCAAGTGTAAACCACCTCTATTCTTAGCAAGTTAGCTCTTACTTCTTCTATGTAATATAGCTACTCCCAACTAGATGTAATACATTTCTGTACTACTTCCAACTTCTTGTAGAGCAGTTGGTGTTCATTTTTAAATTATATTATATTAAACCCAAATCAATATGCTATATACTTTGACTTATCTATTAAATCATCACTATTTGAACCAGAACATTTATTTATTTCTATTAAAATAGTCACACTTAATAAAAATAGCCCTTTACAGCCTACAAAAAAACTTCTTATTGAAGAAATTCTAAATATGAACATAATTAATAAAGAATACAAATTTATAAACAACAAAATTAACAACTATCTAGCTTCTGAAGGATCTTGAATAATCTATATGAGCTTATATTTGGGCATCATAGTAAATTTTTTTTAGTTAGCACTTTTATATCAAACCTCTTTATCAAAAACTACAATATATAAAATAACTTTTTCAAATACAGGCTTTATACAATTAATACCTTACCTAATACTTCTTCTACTTTATATACCTCTACTTCTTTTAATCTTTATTATAATCAAAATAGCAAACCAAACAATCTAACCCATATTTAAATAGACTATAAAAATATTCTTGCTCTTAACCATATATTTAATTATACTAATACTACAACTCCTTTTCAATCTTTACTACAAATTCATATTCTTGAACAAGAAATACAACTTATATACAATTTACTAGTCTAGCTACTTATTAAAACAAACTTACTGATATTTTTTTACTTATCAAAAGTATTAACTTACAAAAACTTCACTTTTATATTGATGTTTCAATTCAAATCTACAATCATTAAATATCGAATCAGTATTGGTTAAATTTGTAAAAATAATACTTCTATTAAATTCAATACAGCTACTAATTAAACTTGAAGCTATTATATCTTCTACTTGCAACTCTAATAATACACATATAAATATACATTTAGATAACAATACTGCAATTAAAAATCTAAAACAATTACATTTTACCAAACCTATACAAAACAAAAACTAGAATATCATAATTTAAAAATAGATCTAAAATCAACTATATTTTGATATTTTAAACCTCTTGAACATATCTACTCAAAATACTTCTTTAGAATTAAAATCTTAACTAATAATTTTCCAACTATAGAAAACCTTTATATTTGATATTTTTATTTATATTCTATATCAAATTGTTCTTGCTGTTCAAATACTAAAAATACTTAACAAAACAATAAAAATATTCAACAATTTGTTATAAACATAATTACTATTACACTATTATTTTTTAAATTACTTCTGTATCTTCAATTACAATTTTTAATATTTTTTCTATTTTACACTTAACATTTCTACCCCATATTTTGATCCTATTTTATACTATATTATTGGAATTTACTTTTTTAATAACTTTAAAAATATTAAATTACTTATTGCTAAACAAACTAAATCTTTTCTTACTACCTTATTTAATAATCTTTTAAATTGGTTCTAAAATGAAATTTGGTTTAATATCTTTTAGCACCAAAGGAACAAGCTCACATATTACCAAAAAAAAACAAAAAAAAAATTTTTTTAAAATATATCCTTTCTAATAGCAATATTTTCATCAAATACACCACATATTAGTTTCTCTTATTTTATTAAACAATAGTATATACAAGACTTTTCTTTAACTAACTGCATACTCTAATACTATGATATATATTTTAAGTTTTTTCAAACTATTCTAGCTAGCTAATTAATCTAAAATAATTAATTATAGCATTTATAAAAAATAGGTGTATAACAAGTAAAAAATTTTATTAATATATTTTATTTATATATTAGTAAATTAAAACTAATACAGTTGATCTTCTATATAATTACTTTCAATATAATCATATTATAGTAAAATTTTTATAATTATGCCAAAGTCTGTATCTACTTTACTAATAAACTTATAAAAAATACCTTTTATAAGCATATCATAAAAAAACCTTTATACAATTATACAATAAGGTGATAGTACCTAATTCCATGGATCGTTCTAATTCTGTGAATTATTATATTTTGTGATGTCTTATGATCCTATGATCCAATTTGGATAATTTTGGTATTATTCGAATCGTCTCACTAAGATGATTCTAACAGTACCAAAACTGTACCAAAATTAGCCGAATTAGATCACAATATCCTGAAATAAATGATATATTATTATTTTTTGAGATCAAATATATTTTCGTAGGATTGTGTATCTCATGATCCTGTAATCCAATTTGGATGATTTTGGTATTATTCGAATTGTCTCACTGAGATGAATCTAATGGCACTAAAATCACCCAAATTGGATTACAGGATCCAGAGATATAAGGTGTTTTCTGTGATCAAATCAATTTCCATGGATTGTATATCTCATTATTCTGTAATCCAATTTGGATAATTTAGGTATCATTCGAATTGTCTCAGTGAGATGATTCGAATAGTACCAAAATTATCCAAATCGAATCACAAGGATAGTCCATAGAAAAAATTTAATTCTTTGTGCATACTATACATTTAAGCAGCAAAGTCTATTAATAAAATCTTGTCCAAATTCTGTAAAAATGTTATATCCCCTTATAATAAAATTATCATCTTATCACGTGTGTCCGTTACATTTTTACCAATCATTCTGTTCATGTGAATCTGAGTATCATGATTGTATTGTACATTTTTACTAATCATTTTGCACATGCGAAAAAATGGATGGCATAAATGGTCACGATCACATGTAGAAATTCTCAATGATTATACCAAATAAACGTTAGCGTTAATGGCCCTTATATCTATATTATTTAATTTTTATTGCATATATTTATATATATATATGCACTTAATGTTTTTGATTGGCGTAACTAGAAAACATGATCATAGCGTGGGGAAAACAATTTGACAATTGTTTTACATATTGATGTGTTAAAAATAATGATCAGTTACCTTTTAATTTTGTAATTATTGTGACATTTGATCATTTGCATGTTAATGCATACTGTATGTGTCTGAAATTAAGCTACTTTTTTTGGCCAAAAATTTATACGAAAAATCGTAAAGTAGCTTATTTTCGAAATATAGCGTTTTTTGAAAAAATTAAAACCGTACTAATAAAAAGTTATCCAAATGCCACCAAATTTTTACTATAGATGTATTTTGATGCGCTGAACAACTTTACTTAATCGACTATTGAAGTTTACTTAGTAGAAAAAACGTTTTATATATAGCAACTGCTAACGAATTTTTTAAGATTTTTTAAAAAAATCAGGGAGTAGCTTATTTTAGGTAGTAGCTTATTTTCGGACATATACGGTAATGCGTTATAAATTCGTAATTTGTTTGAATTAATAATCAGTTGTTTATTTTTTAAAAATTGACTTTAGTTCTTTATGTACACTTTGCATCTTTTGGATTTAGAAAATTGCTTCTGTTCTTATGCGCATTTTGTATCTTTGAAATTAGATTAACTAAGATATGGATAAAGAACAAATGATAGTAGAAGCATGATAGTTCGGAACTAGCAAGATAGTTAGTAGCACAGTAGTATTTTTTTTCTTTTTTTATAATGCAATACTAACTTTTCGTGCGATAATAAACATAGCAAGCATGATAGTTAGGGACATAGCAAAATAGTAGCACAGTAGCATTTTTTTACTTTAGAATGAAACATAACATGATAACAAATATAGTACAATAATAGAAGCATGATAGTTTGGGCATTAGTAACATGGTAATATTTTTTTATTTATATATATATAATATATATACAATACTAACGTTTCTTTTTTTGATAATGAATATACGATAGTTAATGCATAATAGTTCGAGACGTAGCAAGATAGTTAATAGTATATTAGTTTTTTTATATATATACAATAATAACATTTTCTTTTTTTCTTTAGAACAAAACATAGCGCGAACGTAGCATAATAGTAGAAGCATGGACGTTAGTAGCATGATAGTATACAATCCAACATTGGCAAAGCAATCAGGAGCCAGCTAGAGAGGAAAATATGGGAAGTTAACAAGTGATGAATAAGATGATATTGGATAACCAATTTGATAGAAAAAAACAAAAAATCCCTAGCTTATACATACTACTGGGAAAAAGAGAATGTGGTCAATGTTACATTGGCTAATTCGATAAAAAAAAGTAGAGCAGAAGATATAGAGCAAAGGGCAAGAAAGGTAATGAATAGAAATAATGGTAGGAACAATTGCAGCATTGAAACAAATAGCAGACAATGTAAGTTTTATATAGGTTATTCATAGAAAAAAATTATGGAATAAAATAGTATTCTAGTAATAGACAAAAGACCCTCCCTTTATAACAAGGCATAAAGTTAGAAAAGGCAAGATTTTGTCAAGTGAATGAACTGTTATTCAACTTATGATTATTATTAGTCAACTGACTTGTTATACCATTTATGACTGAGTCTTTGTTATATATAAATTAGTGTTCCTATGAACCTGAACTGAACTGTACTTAGGTCAAGTTCAAGTTTAGGTTCAGTATTGAACCTGAACCTGAACATTAAAACATATTCAGGTTCAGGCTCAGTATTGAACTTTTAGAGCTAGTTCAGGTTTAGATCAGGTTTAGTTCATAAGTTCATAAACATGTTCAGATTCAGTCTGGTGTTTATATAAACTAGTAATTCTAGGTTTGCGTCCAGGTTTGGTCTGGTCCAGACTAGACTCAAATTCTAAGTTTTATTATTAAAACTTTATACTAAACTCAAACTTAATCATAAGTTTGGTTGGACTAGTTCAAATTTTGCAAACTAGTTTGAGTTTGAATAAAAATATATATATTTTATGATACTGAACAAGTTTACTTAAAGTGTAAAGTATAAACAGTTAGTAAAATTTAGAGAATCATAGCATTTTGTATAATTTTATTAATAAAATTATATATATTTCTATGATTCTTTAAATTTTACTAATTGATCATAACTTCTTGCACTAAGTAAACTTGTTAAGCACTAAAAAATGACATCAAATCAGCATATTTTATTTTACTTTTCTTAAATTTGAAGAAAAGATGCTTAATTTTAGAAATTTCCATCAAAAATTCAAAATTAAGCATCTTTGATGCAAATTTTAAGAAAAATAAAATAAAATATACTGTTATGTTGTATTTTTGGTACTAAACAAGTTTATTTAGATCAAAAAGTTATGATCAATTAGAAAATTTAGAGAATTATAAAAATATTTAATAAAATTATTCAAATTTCTATAATTCCCAAATTTTACTAATTGATTATAACTTCTTGATCTAAATAAACTTGTTTAGCACCAAAAAATATATCATAATGGTTTATTTTATTTTATTTTTCTTAAAATTTGCGTCAAATATGCTTAATTTTGAATTTTTGATAAAAATTTCCAAATAAGTATCTTTTCTTCAAATTTTAAGAAAAGTAAAATAAAATATACCAATTTGATGTACTGTATTTTTTTGGTACTTAACAAGTTTACTTAGTGCAAGAAGTTATGATCAATTAGTAAAATTTAGAGAATCATAGAAATTTGTATAATTTTATTAATAAAATTATATAAAATGCTATGATTATCTAAATTTTACTAATTGATCTTAATTTCTTGCACTAAGTAACTTGTCCAGCACCAAAAAATATATCAAATTGGTATATTTTATTTTACTTTTCTAAAATTTGAAAAAAAGATGCTTAATTTTGGAAATTTTCATCAAAAATTCAAAATTTAGTATCTTGGATGCAAATTTTAAAAAAATAAAATAAATATACCAATATGATGTATCTTTGGTGCTAAACAATTTTACTTATATCAAGAAGTTATAATCAATTAGTAAAATTTAGAGAATCATAGAAATTTGTATAATTTTATTAATAAAATTGTACAAATTTTTATGATTCTTTAAATTTTACTAATTGATTATAACTTCTTGATCTAATTAAACTTGTTTAGCACCAAAAATACACGTATCAGGACCTTGAAGAACTCTAATACAACTCAGATCTGAGTTTGTATAATTTTAGTAGTATTTTAGCCAAATAGATGTATAAAATAGAGCAAAATTTGAAAATTTACTATATAAAAATGCAATGTTTGATGAATTTCTATGCAAAATTTTCTTTTTTAGAAATATTTGAGTTGTATCAAAGTTCTTCGGGTTCTATATTATATTTTATTTTCCTTAAAATTTGATCAAAGATGCTTAATTTTTTTATTATTTTTTATTTTTAAGCTTCATAGCTGTCTGACCTTTATTAGCAAATTACATAAAAGCTACATGATTTTATATACTAACAGTAGAAGTTGAACTAAGCAAGATGCTTAATTTTGAATTTTTGATAAAACTTTTAAAAATTAATTCGTGATTCGCCTATAATTAGTAGGATCTACATAATAAATTTTGGGGCAAATTACTATATTAATTTACTAAATATGGGAATCTGGCTGTTCCTCCTTCTAAAAGTTTTTTTCTGTCAATTAAACCTTTGATGTTTATCTAATAAAGGTTGTAAAGCTAATTTTTCTGATTTTAATAGCAGTAAAACAATTAAAATTGATCTAGTATATCATGAGAAATGAGCATTTTAATCTTCACAACTATATGTTTTTTCCTTTATTCGAGTTGGCATATGCACGTGAGTCAACAGATCGAAAAGATGGCGAATCAGAACACAGGTGCATCACATGGCCCAGGTAAGGGGCGGGGTCACGAGCCGGGCGTAGCAAAGGTAAGAAGGCATGTGAAGATCATCATTGAAAGTCCGGATTAAGATTTGGAGACAGGTGAGTATGATGTAAAATCAGTTGCCGCATATGAACTAGGGCAGGTTCGATACAAGATGAAGTAAGTACAAGTAAATAAGGCGGCACTCGCGACTACGACAAGAGTAGTCAACTCTGCTGCAAGGAAAGAACATATTTGTGACCCGAGCCCACCCACCTGACAGTTTTTTATAAAACTGCCAAGTTCTGTTAGTCACATGTCACATTAACGGCCGGCTTGCATTATGCAGGCAGGAAACCACCGGCCAATATCATACATCACACAATCAACTGCTTATGGTGATGCCTGGCGCAACCTCGGTTGCTATTTTCTGGGAGCATATCCGTTTCAGTTTCAATTATGCATAAATCATATCTACATTTGCAAAATCAATAAAGTATTGTCCGGTATATATTAGACCGGATTGTCCAAATGAATCATGCGTGCAATGCTTTTTGAATAAACAAAGAAAAAACATATAGTTGCGAAGATTAAAATACTTATATCTCATGCTATATTGTGTCAATTTTAATGATTTTACTACTATTGGAATCAGAAAAATTAGCTCTACAATTTTTATTAGATACATATTAAAGGTTTACTTGACAGAAAAAACTTTTAGAAGGAGGAACAGCCAGATTCCAACATTTACTAAAAAACTTATCTTTACTTATCCCCACTTTTTACTATATATTACATATATGATTTCAATTATCTATAGGCGAATCACAAATTAAGTATCTTTTTCAAATTTTAAGAAAAGTAAAATAAATGCCAATTTGATGTATTTTTTGGTACTAAACAAGTTTACTTAGTGCAAGTAGTTATGATCAATTAGTAAATTTAGAGAATTATAGAAATTTGTATAATTTTATTAATAAAATTATACAAATTTCTATGATTTTCTAAATTTTACTAATTGATTCTAACTTTGTGATTTAGGTAAACATCTGCATATATTATGAACCTGAACATGTTCATGAACCTTGAAATGAATCTGACTGAACTTTTTTTAAGTTCAGGTTCAGGTTCATGTTCAATAATTTTAAGTTCTGGTTTAGTTCAGGTTCAGGTTCAGGTTCATTGAAACTGAACCTGAATCTCTATTGAACTGAACTGAACTTCAGAACTCTAATATAAATTTATAAAAAAATATATAAAATTATTATAAGCTTTGAATCTATGATGTTTCTTTCTCTACATATTAATTTAAAATTAAATTTTTTGGAAATATAGAACAAGAGGAAAAAAAATTGAGCTTAAAATTTGAATTAAAATTTTACTGATTTTGTACAAAACAAAATGTAACTTTGCCAAAAACAAATATTTAATGATTTTAAAAAAAAATAAATATGTGTAATATCATGTTTTGAACAACTTTACTTAGACAATAGAAGCAGGTTACCTTGTAAGAAAAATGGGTTTCCTATATGTTCTAATTTAAATTTTTTGGGTTTTCAATATGAACCCTTTTTTATCAAGATAACCTACTTTGGGCACTTAAGCAAAGTTGTTTGCCATGCAATTTTACTTGTATTAAAATTAAATTATATTTTTTAGCAATTTTAAATAAAAATGGATCGAAGTTAGAAAAAAATTTTTTACTAAAGTATTTTTTTAAAAAAATTTTTTTCTGAGTAAATAGCTGGAAAAATATGTTTTGACCTAAAATATAAGTAAAATTGCATGCTGAACAATTTTGCTTAAGTGCCCAAAGTAGGTATCTTGATAAAAAAAGGGTTTATATTGAAACCCCAAAAATTTAACTTTGGTACATAGGTAACCCATTTTTCTTACAAGATAACCTACTTCTATCACCTAAGTAAAGTTGTTTAGGGCATTATTCTACATATATTTATTGTTTTAAAATTGTTAAATATTTGTTTTTGGCAAAGTTATATTTTTGTTTTGTGCAAAATCAGTAAATTTTAATTTGATTTTTAAGCTCAATTTTTTTCTCCCCTTGTTCTATATTTCTAAAAAATTTAATTTTAAGTTAATATGTAGGAAAAGAAAACATTATAGATTCAAATCTTATAAATTTTATATATTTTTTTATAAATTTTATATGTATAGTGCAGGAAAGCTTAACTAGACATTGTTTCAATTTTGTATATGCAGTGTAATCTTAATTAGCCAATCAAATTGCTATAATAGGAATACAAATCTAATTAAAAATTTTTTAAAAAAATTTATTATTTAAATTTGAATTTTGATTGGTCAAAAATTTTTTTATAATAAAAATCAAAGTTTTTGATTGGTCAAATTTAAAAATCATATACGTTTCAATTTTTATATTTAATATAAAAATAATCTAATTTTAAAAGCTATTAACTTCTTATAAAGGTTATATTTTTAAAATCTGACTGGTAATTTTATAAAACTTGTTTTAAAGAACAAAATTACTAGTTAGTTTTTTAAAATTTTAATTTTTTAAAGAGTTAATAGATTTTAAAATCATCTATTATATTGGAAAGTTAAGGTTTCCTGCACCATAAAAAATTTTGTTGTGATATATTGTATGACTGTTATAAATTTTGTATGCAACTTCTTTTTATTTTTATTATTATTTTTTTTATATGCATAGCAAAATGATCAAAATAGCAATCTAAATATAAAAGGGATAAATAAAAAGCCATTTTAAAAGACTATGATATTATTAAAATTATAGAAACTAGATTTAATTGTAATTCAAGAAACCAACTTTCATGATTATTCTATTAAAAACATTTTTGCACAGCAATGGATATTTAATTCACATTGGATATTGAAAATGGCAATTTTGGCAGAAAGAAAAGAAATTAAATTTGTGAAGATAAATGAAGCATATAATGGACAAATTCTGTTAGTGCTAGAGCTGCAGACATTTAAAAGGTCCAAGGTAGTACATTACTCTTTATGTTATATAAAATTTATATATATAGTCACCTCACTTTAATCTGAACCTCTTTAAACTGAACACTATTAAACTCTCTCTAAACTAAACAAAATCTCTTAGAACATTTGTAAATTTTATTATAAAGTTCAAATAAGCCATATATAACTTTTTGAAAACAGAACTTTTCTAAATTTTTACATAATAAAAAAAGCAGTCCTGGCAGTTCGGATTAGAAGGAGTTGACTATAATTATATTAAACATCATGACACATATGTTATATCAAACATTATAGTATATGTTCATTAATATTCTAATGTTTGCAGCTCTAGTTAGTGCATTTTGATTTTAGAAATCATTCTTATCAGGCCACCAATGTGTATGCTCAGCCAAATATCAAAGACTGTATTACCTTTTTAATAATTGGTCTCTGTAGATAGATGATCAAGTGGTTAATATTGTAGCTGGGAATCTTAATATAAATTTGGATTTATATAAAAATAGAGTCAGTCAAGCTAAACCTTATAATGATCTATCATAGGACATTTTAAAGAGAAAATGCAAGTGTTTGTAGACACAGCAGAGATAATAATAGGGCTTAAACCATTCTTACCTTCTACTAGAAAATATGTGAAAGTCAATTAATGGCCATATGCTTGGACTATATACTCATTAATACTAGTATGCTTAGTGATGCCACCAAAATTGATTTTTGAAAAAGGCCTATTTCGTCTTCATTAGAGAAAATTAAAATTTTTTATAAGGAAAAGCAAATAAAATTTATATAAATATGTTTCTTATAATTTTGTCTATTCAAAAAAAAGTATCAAATAATTTCATCTTATCTTTCAAGTAAAATAGGTCAAAATAGAGATAGTAGTTGAATCCGGATATATATTTATATCTGGATTAATCCAGATTTTAAATAAATTCGGATTCAATTTTTTGAATATCTGTATCTAGATATAATATAAATCTGGATATAATAAATATATCTGGATATAAATATATATCCGGATATATTTATATCCAGATAGATATTTATATTCAGATATAAATATATATCCGGATATATATTTATATCTGAATATAAATATATATCTGAATAAAAATATATATATAGTTATAAATATATATCCAGATATAAATATATATCTGGATATCTGGATATATCTAATTTACGGGATTTTTTATAGGGCTATCTCCAAATTTCTGGTTCGGAGGCATCAAATATAGATATAGGTCAGTGTTTAGCCCTAGTTGTTAGTAGGTTTATTAGCTAATTATATAAAATCCTTCTATTTATATTACGTTTATGTACCTTCTATCCAGATTTATTTTCTATCCAGATATAAATATATATCCAGATATAAATTTATACCATAATATAAATTTATACCCAGATATAAAATTATATCCAGATATAAATTTACATCCAGATATAAATTTACATTTGGATATAAATTTATATCTGGATATATATTTATATCCAGATATAAATTTATATCCGGATATAAATATATATCCGGATAGAAAATAAATCCAGATATAAATTTATATCCGAATATATATTTATATCTGGATACATTTGGATATATTTATATCCGGATTTAAAATAGATTAATCCGGATATATTTTTTGATTTTATTTATATCTGGATAATAAAAATATATCCAGATTGTAACTCTAGATCAAAAACAATTTCATCTTCAAATTTTAATTTTAGGTTTTAGAACCTGAAATAATTTTGTTCTCATGTAAAGTCATGCTCAATATTGTAATAGTGTTGTTAGCTAGTACAGAAACTCTAATCATTTACTAGTCAAATGTGAGCTGCACTTCGCACAGGAACACCCGAGAGCAGCATATTGAAAATTTAAAAAAATACTGGTTAAACATAAAAATTAAAAGCAAGGTCAAGAAGGGGTTACATAACATTCAAGACATAACTAAATAGGACTATTATAAATATATTATACAATCTGATTATCTGGGTCTACAAACTACAGATAGCTATAGAAAATAAAATCCAAAAACTACAAAAAAGACTCACAGAAGCAAATACAAAAATTATGCACAATAACAAATATAAGAACTTACAATTAGTAGTAAAAGATATTAACCAATAATTGCAAAAGGAGCTATCAGTGTTAACAGAAAAATAGCAAATTAAATCTAAGGCTTAATGGGTAAAATATGGAAAAAGTCCACAAAATACTTTTTTTATATGCTATAAAACCAGGCTGTTATTAATGCCTACTACAAAAATTAGAACCCAAGTAATCTTTGATGGACAAAAATCTAGTTACTGTTCTGCAGTATATTAATTATAACTATGACAAATTTACAAAACTTAGAATTATAATAGAGAAGCAGTAGAGGAACTAACCCAGGACTTACCACAAGTATCATTAGTTTAAAATTTATTTTTTGTTAAAAAATCTCAAAAAAGGAGGCTCTTGGAGTTATAGTTGCGCTTGCCAACAACAAGGCCCTAGAATCGATGGCCTTAGTTATGAATTTTACAAGATAGCAAGGAAAAAGGTTCTTCCAATACTACTTAGTTGTTTAGCAGAGTGTTAAAATCAGGAAAGATGCTGGCTTTATAGAGTCAAACCATTATTATGCTTATTTCCAAGAAAAAGATAACTTAGAGATAGTAAGTAATTGGAGACCAATTTTACTTACTAACTATGACATAAAAATATTTATAAAAATTTTGGTGAATTGTCTAAACATAATCTGTGCAGATTTTATTAGCTTGTATTAAAGCAGATTCATAACTAGAAGGTCAATCCTGGACATGACCTTTGATATGTTAATGAAGAATTAAACAGATCAGTCCAAACATCAATAGCTTCTATTTATAGATTAACAGAAAGCCTTTGATAAGGTTAACTATGGGTATTTATGAATAGTACTAACAAAGATAAACTTTGATATAAAACTTATTAATTGATGATCCAGATAAGATCAGCAGTATTACTATATTGGGACAATAGTAAATATTGGGGATAAGTACAATATAAATTTTTATTATATGCTTGAATCTGGACATTGTACAATGAAAAGTATTTTTTTTATTAAGTTAATAACCAAAGTCAAATAATTGAAAGTTGTAGAGCTCACTGAGAAGCATCTAATGGTATTATATCATCCAAATTGGCCTATTGGAGACTGAGATATCACTAAAAAACGATTGGCTGACTATATAAATTTTTATAGAAATTTTATATAGTCAGTCAATTGTTTTTTAGCGATAACTTAGCCTCCACCAGGCCAATTTGAATAATATAATCGCATTAGATGCGTCTCAGTGAGCTCTACAACTTTCAATTATTTGACTTTGGCTATTAACTTAATAAAAAAAATAGTTTTCATTGTACGATTCTCAGATTCCAGTATATAGTAAATTTCATAGGAGTTTGCCCCAAATTCTAATATAGAAATTCTGCAGATCATATTCGGATTAGTAATTAACATGGTTAGTGCATTATTTTTTTCACAACAAGCTTACGTCATGAATGCTGGCTTGATTTCAGAACCCTTTAGAGCTGAAAGGAGTTCAATAGGAGGATCTGTTGTCCTCACTCTTGTATACACTTGCAATAGAACCTCTGTTAAGTAGGGATGGTAAAGTCAGTCCAGGTCCAGTCTTGGTCCTAGGACCTGTAAGTCCTATCACATGGACCTAAGGACCAAGTCCTCATATAATAAGTCCTAGAACTTATGCTTGACCAATAGAATTAAGTTCTTGAACTTAGTTCTAATACTTTCTAACCAATTAAAATTCTTTGTTTACTATTTTATTACTAAAATTTTTAAGTTCTAATATACATTACCTGACTCTATGAGATCTGGTGTCGGTATACCCAGGTTAAATGGGGACAGAAATGGATACCAGAAACGATCTTAACAGCTATAATCTAGATGAGACTGTACAACCAGTTAAAGGTTCTGAAGGCTATACAAGAGAGGGACGTAAGGATGTAGAAGGAGTAATGAAGTATCTCGTCAAAATGTTTAGATGAATGAATAGGTACTCTTCCTTATTAGTATGAACATTCTGTCCATAAAACATACAATGTAAATAGTAGTAGCTCTCCTTCTATTCATATAATATAATGTAAATCTTTCAATAGTAAATTATAAATAAAGTACGCCTACATGGCGTCCTCTTCGGAGGTGTAAAAAAAAAAAAAACACACCTCTACTTTTAATGATGATTCCGATAATGACATCGAAGAAACAGATAAAGAATGTGAATCTTTAGTAAATGCGGTAACAAGAATGGTATAAATTAACAATGGATAAGCATGATATCCGAAGAAGACGTTTATTTATATTTTTTGATTTTCATTGTATTACATTTTCTTTCAATACATTTTTCACCACTTGTCATAAATAAGATATAATTTAAAAATTACTCTCGCAGTAAATGATTTGAGTTATGGATTTAGAGGATTTACAGCCAGAGCAATAAGAATATATTAAAAAAGATAATTTCATTGTAATAGGTATAATCAATTTGTTAATGATGAAATCATCCAATTCGCAGGTTTTGTCAGGCTTAATCTGTTTCGCCGGGTACATATTATCTGCAACTGAATACAGGCATACAAGAATTACATTTACTTAATCTAATAACATGATAATCTTATTGCGTAATATTCATGTAATTCTTATTAGAAATATTAATCGATTCACAGATTAATAGATAGAGTTTGAAATATTTAAATTAATATGTAAATTATGCGTATACCAAATATTATAATTTTTGATCTAAAGTTTTTTATCCGTAAACCCATTTCCATTTCCAGGCATGTTCATGCTTTGAATATTTTAAATATTAATGTTTACCGAATTCTTATAATTTTCCCTTAGGAAATTAAATGGTTACATAATAAAATTATAGTAATGGAGTCAAAAATTAGCAACTAATGGCGCATTTCGAAAATTAGTATGAATTTTTAAATAACCTTTCTTTTTTACTGCAGTAAACTGTCGTATACAATATTCCAGATATCAGACCCCCATGTACGGGCGTGAATCTCAATTTCTAAAATGACTGAATGCAGATCGTTTTTAAATAACTAGAACTGCCCATTAAAAATGAAAAATACACATGCTTTTTAAATTTTTCCGTATAGTGGTACAAACTCTCCACAACATGGGGTCTAATATAGGTTTTAATCTTGATGAAATGTAAGAGATTCGGATCTTTATACAGCAGTATACGATAAGCGGAAAAATAATATAAGATTCTCTGATTATATTTTGAAACCTCATTATTTGTTTTTAAAAACGCCCAAAGGTTATTATTAAATATCAATTTCATATTTTAAATTATATGTTCGTTTTTTAGCTTGACAATACTAGGTAAAATCTTCATTATCATGATCCGACGTAAATTTTTGTCAAACAAAATGTAAGAAAATAATTAAATTTAAGTGAAAATTTCATGTACCTTTATTTAATAATACATCTATATAAATGAATCAAATGGGATAGATAGAAATAAAATTACAAATAAATTCTATTCAGCCAAAACTCAAGTCCCAATTACTTTGAAGCTCTGAAATTCCTTATTGGATTTATTGGAAAATTATGAGATGAAATATAGTAAAAGAGTTTTTGTAAAATTATAAAGAAACATTAAAATTAAATTAAAGATCATCTAAAGTTCAGGTTGCTGGTTGCAAAAGTTCTTTTTTTCTAAAATTTTTAAATTTTATTTCTAAGCCATTTTATCTTAATAAATCTTACTAAGAAATTTTCTCAACAATAAAACTCGAATTTTAAACAAATTGATCTTGAAGTGTTAAAATAATATTTAATTCAAATAAATAAACTACCCAACATGTTTTTTATTAATTTGGAATATTTCATAGTCCTTTAATGAAAAGAATGACTGATTACGCTCATTTATAGGCACATTTCTAATTGGTTTGTCATATGATTCATGCTGACACCAACTTTGATTTGAAGAATTAAAACCAACAAGATCATAGTTAAACGATGGTCCACTAATACCATTATTCCTAATTGTATTATGTTGTGGCTTTGCACGGCTTAAAATAGAATTTTGAATAGTGCCATTTCTTAATGAAAAATGAAACACTTATCGCAACTTTTAGAATTAAAATATTCAGGTTTCTCCCATCCAATAGGATTATATCCACCAAGAATTTCATCTGTGTCTTTAACTTTTATAATTAAAATGACATTCTCTTTCTTATCACATAAATTCCAAAATATGTCAGCAGTAAAGCCATCTCTGCTTCCTCGAATCAGTAATCTAAATTCATATGGATTATTTCTCGTAGAATATGTAGTAATTTTCTCATCAATCCATGAAGCAATTTCGGCTGCATGTTCTTCGTTTATAATTGTTGAAAATGGTTCTGTCAATCTCATTGGTAATATTGGTGGTAAAATAAAACGAGGTGGAAGGATTATTGACGATATTGGTCGGTTTGGATCCGCGATCCTTTTCATTATATCTTTCCAAAGATTTTTTTCTAAAATTGGTTGGTATGGTTGTACATTATCAACAATGTCATTACCAGATATTTGAAAGTAACGAATAAGAGGTAAACAGTTTTGTAAAGTAGTTTTTAAAGCTTGAAANAGGTTATATTTTTAAAATCTGACTGGTAATTTTATAAAACTTGTTTTAAAGAACAAAATTACTAGTTAGTTTTTTAAAATTTTAATTTTTTAAAGAGTTAATAGATTTTAAAATCATCTATTATATTGGAAAGTTAAGGTTTCCTGCACCATAAAAAATTTTGTTGTGATATATTGTATGACTGTTATAAATTTTGTATGCAACTTCTTTTTATTTTTATTATTATTTTTTTTATATGCATAGCAAAATGATCAAAATAGCAATCTAAATATAAAAGGGATAAATAAAAAGCCATTTTAAAAGACTATGATATTATTAAAATTATAGAAACTAGATTTAATTGTAATTCAAGAAACCAACTTTCATGATTATTCTATTAAAAACATTTTTGCACAGCAATGGATATTTAATTCACATTGGATATTGAAAATGGCAATTTTGGCAGAAAGAAAAGAAATTAAATTTGTGAAGATAAATGAAGCATATAATGGACAAATTCTGTTAGTGCTAGAGCTGCAGACATTTAAAAGGTCCAAGGTAGTACATTACTCTTTATGTTATATAAAATTTATATATATAGTCACCTCACTTTAATCTGAACCTCTTTAAACTGAACACTATTAAACTCTCTCTAAACTAAACAAAATCTCTTAGAACATTTGTAAATTTTATTATAAAGTTCAAATAAGCCATATATAACTTTTTGAAAACAGAACTTTTCTAAATTTTTACATAATAAAAAAAGCAGTCCTGGCAGTTCGGATTAGAAGGAGTTGACTATAATTATATTAAACATCATGACACATATGTTATATCAAACATTATAGTATATGTTCATTAATATTCTAATGTTTGCAGCTCTAGTTAGTGCATTTTGATTTTAGAAATCATTCTTATCAGGCCACCAATGTGTATGCTCAGCCAAATATCAAAGACTGTATTACCTTTTTAATAATTGGTCTCTGTAGATAGATGATCAAGTGGTTAATATTGTAGCTGGGAATCTTAATATAAATTTGGATTTATATAAAAATAGAGTCAGTCAAGCTAAACCTTATAATGATCTATCATAGGACATTTTAAAGAGAAAATGCAAGTGTTTGTAGACACAGCAGAGATAATAATAGGGCTTAAACCATTCTTACCTTCTACTAGAAAATATGTGAAAGTCAATTAATGGCCATATGCTTGGACTATATACTCATTAATACTAGTATGCTTAGTGATGCCACCAAAATTGATTTTTGAAAAAGGCCTATTTCGTCTTCATTAGAGAAAATTAAAATTTTTTATAAGGAAAAGCAAATAAAATTTATATAAATATGTTTCTTATAATTTTGTCTATTCAAAAAAAAGTATCAAATAATTTCATCTTATCTTTCAAGTAAAATAGGTCAAAATAGAGATAGTAGTTGAATCCGGATATATATTTATATCTGGATTAATCCAGATTTTAAATAAATTCGGATTCAATTTTTTGAATATCTGTATCTAGATATAATATAAATCTGGATATAATAAATATATCTGGATATAAATATATATCCGGATATATTTATATCCAGATAGATATTTATATTCAGATATAAATATATATCCGGATATATATTTATATCTGAATATAAATATATATCTGAATAAAAATATATATATAGTTATAAATATATATCCAGATATAAATATATATCTGGATATCTGGATATATCTAATTTACGGGATTTTTTATAGGGCTATCTCCAAATTTCTGGTTCGGAGGCATCAAATATAGATATAGGTCAGTGTTTAGCCCTAGTTGTTAGTAGGTTTATTAGCTAATTATATAAAATCCTTCTATTTATATTACGTTTATGTACCTTCTATCCAGATTTATTTTCTATCCAGATATAAATATATATCCAGATATAAATTTATACCATAATATAAATTTATACCCAGATATAAAATTATATCCAGATATAAATTTACATCCAGATATAAATTTACATTTGGATATAAATTTATATCTGGATATATATTTATATCCAGATATAAATTTATATCCGGATATAAATATATATCCGGATAGAAAATAAATCCAGATATAAATTTATATCCGAATATATATTTATATCTGGATACATTTGGATATATTTATATCCGGATTTAAAATAGATTAATCCGGATATATTTTTTGATTTTATTTATATCTGGATAATAAAAATATATCCAGATTGTAACTCTAGATCAAAAACAATTTCATCTTCAAATTTTAATTTTAGGTTTTAGAACCTGAAATAATTTTGTTCTCATGTAAAGTCATGCTCAATATTGTAATAGTGTTGTTAGCTAGTACAGAAACTCTAATCATTTACTAGTCAAATGTGAGCTGCACTTCGCACAGGAACACCCGAGAGCAGCATATTGAAAATTTAAAAAAATACTGGTTAAACATAAAAATTAAAAGCAAGGTCAAGAAGGGGTTACATAACATTCAAGACATAACTAAATAGGACTATTATAAATATATTATACAATCTGATTATCTGGGTCTACAAACTACAGATAGCTATAGAAAATAAAATCCAAAAACTACAAAAAAGACTCACAGAAGCAAATACAAAAATTATGCACAATAACAAATATAAGAACTTACAATTAGTAGTAAAAGATATTAACCAATAATTGCAAAAGGAGCTATCAGTGTTAACAGAAAAATAGCAAATTAAATCTAAGGCTTAATGGGTAAAATATGGAAAAAGTCCACAAAATACTTTTTTTATATGCTATAAAACCAGGCTGTTATTAATGCCTACTACAAAAATTAGAACCCAAGTAATCTTTGATGGACAAAAATCTAGTTACTGTTCTGCAGTATATTAATTATAACTATGACAAATTTACAAAACTTAGAATTATAATAGAGAAGCAGTAGAGGAACTAACCCAGGACTTACCACAAGTATCATTAGTTTAAAATTTATTTTTTGTTAAAAAATCTCAAAAAAGGAGGCTCTTGGAGTTATAGTTGCGCTTGCCAACAACAAGGCCCTAGAATCGATGGCCTTAGTTATGAATTTTACAAGATAGCAAGGAAAAAGGTTCTTCCAATACTACTTAGTTGTTTAGCAGAGTGTTAAAATCAGGAAAGATGCTGGCTTTATAGAGTCAAACCATTATTATGCTTATTTCCAAGAAAAAGATAACTTAGAGATAGTAAGTAATTGGAGACCAATTTTACTTACTAACTATGACATAAAAATATTTATAAAAATTTTGGTGAATTGTCTAAACATAATCTGTGCAGATTTTATTAGCTTGTATTAAAGCAGATTCATAACTAGAAGGTCAATCCTGGACATGACCTTTGATATGTTAATGAAGAATTAAACAGATCAGTCCAAACATCAATAGCTTCTATTTATAGATTAACAGAAAGCCTTTGATAAGGTTAACTATGGGTATTTATGAATAGTACTAACAAAGATAAACTTTGATATAAAACTTATTAATTGATGATCCAGATAAGATCAGCAGTATTACTATATTGGGACAATAGTAAATATTGGGGATAAGTACAATATAAATTTTTATTATATGCTTGAATCTGGACATTGTACAATGAAAAGTATTTTTTTTATTAAGTTAATAACCAAAGTCAAATAATTGAAAGTTGTAGAGCTCACTGAGAAGCATCTAATGGTATTATATCATCCAAATTGGCCTATTGGAGACTGAGATATCACTAAAAAACGATTGGCTGACTATATAAATTTTTATAGAAATTTTATATAGTCAGTCAATTGTTTTTTAGCGATAACTTAGCCTCCACCAGGCCAATTTGAATAATATAATCGCATTAGATGCGTCTCAGTGAGCTCTACAACTTTCAATTATTTGACTTTGGCTATTAACTTAATAAAAAAAATAGTTTTCATTGTACGATTCTCAGATTCCAGTATATAGTAAATTTCATAGGAGTTTGCCCCAAATTCTAATATAGAAATTCTGCAGATCATATTCGGATTAGTAATTAACATGGTTAGTGCATTATTTTTTTCACAACAAGCTTACGTCATGAATGCTGGCTTGATTTCAGAACCCTTTAGAGCTGAAAGGAGTTCAATAGGAGGATCTGTTGTCCTCACTCTTGTATACACTTGCAATAGAACCTCTGTTAAGTAGGGATGGTAAAGTCAGTCCAGGTCCAGTCTTGGTCCTAGGACCTGTAAGTCCTATCACATGGACCTAAGGACCAAGTCCTCATATAATAAGTCCTAGAACTTATGCTTGACCAATAGAATTAAGTTCTTGAACTTAGTTCTAATACTTTCTAACCAATTAAAATTCTTTGTTTACTATTTTATTACTAAAATTTTTAAGTTCTAATATACATTACCTGACTCTATGAGATCTGGTGTCGGTATACCCAGGTTAAATGGGGACAGAAATGGATACCAGAAACGATCTTAACAGCTATAATCTAGATGAGACTGTACAACCAGTTAAAGGTTCTGAAGGCTATACAAGAGAGGGACGTAAGGATGTAGAAGGAGTAATGAAGTATCTCGTCAAAATGTTTAGATGAATGAATAGGTACTCTTCCTTATTAGTATGAACATTCTGTCCATAAAACATACAATGTAAATAGTAGTAGCTCTCCTTCTATTCATATAATATAATGTAAATCTTTCAATAGTAAATTATAAATAAAGTACGCCTACATGGCGTCCTCTTCGGAGGTGTAAAAAAAAAAAAAACACACCTCTACTTTTAATGATGATTCCGATAATGACATCGAAGAAACAGATAAAGAATGTGAATCTTTAGTAAATGCGGTAACAAGAATGGTATAAATTAACAATGGATAAGCATGATATCCGAAGAAGACGTTTATTTATATTTTTTGATTTTCATTGTATTACATTTTCTTTCAATACATTTTTCACCACTTGTCATAAATAAGATATAATTTAAAAATTACTCTCGCAGTAAATGATTTGAGTTATGGATTTAGAGGATTTACAGCCAGAGCAATAAGAATATATTAAAAAAGATAATTTCATTGTAATAGGTATAATCAATTTGTTAATGATGAAATCATCCAATTCGCAGGTTTTGTCAGGCTTAATCTGTTTCGCCGGGTACATATTATCTGCAACTGAATACAGGCATACAAGAATTACATTTACTTAATCTAATAACATGATAATCTTATTGCGTAATATTCATGTAATTCTTATTAGAAATATTAATCGATTCACAGATTAATAGATAGAGTTTGAAATATTTAAATTAATATGTAAATTATGCGTATACCAAATATTATAATTTTTGATCTAAAGTTTTTTATCCGTAAACCCATTTCCATTTCCAGGCATGTTCATGCTTTGAATATTTTAAATATTAATGTTTACCGAATTCTTATAATTTTCCCTTAGGAAATTAAATGGTTACATAATAAAATTATAGTAATGGAGTCAAAAATTAGCAACTAATGGCGCATTTCGAAAATTAGTATGAATTTTTAAATAACCTTTCTTTTTTACTGCAGTAAACTGTCGTATACAATATTCCAGATATCAGACCCCCATGTACGGGCGTGAATCTCAATTTCTAAAATGACTGAATGCAGATCGTTTTTAAATAACTAGAACTGCCCATTAAAAATGAAAAATACACATGCTTTTTAAATTTTTCCGTATAGTGGTACAAACTCTCCACAACATGGGGTCTAATATAGGTTTTAATCTTGATGAAATGTAAGAGATTCGGATCTTTATACAGCAGTATACGATAAGCGGAAAAATAATATAAGATTCTCTGATTATATTTTGAAACCTCATTATTTGTTTTTAAAAACGCCCAAAGGTTATTATTAAATATCAATTTCATATTTTAAATTATATGTTCGTTTTTTAGCTTGACAATACTAGGTAAAATCTTCATTATCATGATCCGACGTAAATTTTTGTCAAACAAAATGTAAGAAAATAATTAAATTTAAGTGAAAATTTCATGTACCTTTATTTAATAATACATCTATATAAATGAATCAAATGGGATAGATAGAAATAAAATTACAAATAAATTCTATTCAGCCAAAACTCAAGTCCCAATTACTTTGAAGCTCTGAAATTCCTTATTGGATTTATTGGAAAATTATGAGATGAAATATAGTAAAAGAGTTTTTGTAAAATTATAAAGAAACATTAAAATTAAATTAAAGATCATCTAAAGTTCAGGTTGCTGGTTGCAAAAGTTCTTTTTTTCTAAAATTTTTAAATTTTATTTCTAAGCCATTTTATCTTAATAAATCTTACTAAGAAATTTTCTCAACAATAAAACTCGAATTTTAAACAAATTGATCTTGAAGTGTTAAAATAATATTTAATTCAAATAAATAAACTACCCAACATGTTTTTTATTAATTTGGAATATTTCATAGTCCTTTAATGAAAAGAATGACTGATTACGCTCATTTATAGGCACATTTCTAATTGGTTTGTCATATGATTCATGCTGACACCAACTTTGATTTGAAGAATTAAAACCAACAAGATCATAGTTAAACGATGGTCCACTAATACCATTATTCCTAATTGTATTATGTTGTGGCTTTGCACGGCTTAAAATAGAATTTTGAATAGTGCCATTTCTTAATGAAAAATGAAACACTTATCGCAACTTTTAGAATTAAAATATTCAGGTTTCTCCCATCCAATAGGATTATATCCACCAAGAATTTCATCTGTGTCTTTAACTTTTATAATTAAAATGACATTCTCTTTCTTATCACATAAATTCCAAAATATGTCAGCAGTAAAGCCATCTCTGCTTCCTCGAATCAGTAATCTAAATTCATATGGATTATTTCTCGTAGAATATGTAGTAATTTTCTCATCAATCCATGAAGCAATTTCGGCTGCATGTTCTTCGTTTATAATTGTTGAAAATGGTTCTGTCAATCTCATTGGTAATATTGGTGGTAAAATAAAACGAGGTGGAAGGATTATTGACGATATTGGTCGGTTTGGATCCGCGATCCTTTTCATTATATCTTTCCAAAGATTTTTTTCTAAAATTGGTTGGTATGGTTGTACATTATCAACAATGTCATTACCAGATATTTGAAAGTAACGAATAAGAGGTAAACAATTTTGTAAAGTAGTTTTTAAAGCTTTAAAATTTTCAGGAGTCCAGTCTTCAGGGTCTGATGGTAAGCCTTGATTTTGGGCAATTCCCCATTTAATAACGTAATTCCAAATTTTTCCTTCTTCCATTTGTAAATCATCTCGTTTAAGAAGAGAGATTAATGCATTTTCTTGAAAAGAAGTAAAGTCTTCAGAGTCAAAGACCTTATTTGGATATTTTACCACAATATCATTACACCATTTTTGTAACTCGTGAAGTTGATTATTTTGAAAGCTTTTTTGATAAACATCAGCAAAATGTAAACGAAGCCAATGAGACTGTTATTTAATTAAGTAAGATTCAAGATGGTTGACCAACTCATTAAGGAAGAACTCATGAGCGAAACACATTAACTTGAAAATAAATGATGCGTCATAGTCTTCTAGCAAAATCACCCCTCCGTAGATATATCTTTATTATTAATAATAAGAACAATAGTTTATTAAACAGTATAAATAAATCAATAAAATACATTAAAATAACTTACTTGATAATGACTTCAAATTGTTGAATAGAAATATGTTTTAAAGCAACTGTTTTAATATTATTTTCATCTTTTTTAACGGTTGCCAACTTGTCATGAAAATATAGAGACCTATATCTCAAAATAGCTGAATGTGCTTGGAATATTTTAGTATTTGAAGATTCTCCAACTTTAATAATTACATTGAAGTCTTCTTTATCATCAAGTAATTCAAGGTAATCATTTGAAAGTTTATCAAGAAATTTTATTGCCATTTTTAAAAATGTGTGTGAATTCCAGATTTTGTGGTCGACTTCTTTTTGATAATTTTTTTTATTAAACTCCCTATATGGAGACGCTCTATGGCGTAATTTATTAATAATTAAACTTCAATGTATTACTACATATATATTTCATTACAATTTTTCACCGAACAAGTATCCTATGTTACATTAAGTCTGTCGTATGACAGCCCGGGTCCCTATCCGCAGTAGGGATGGGTACGGTTACAGTTATAGCCGTTTGTGACCGGCTATAGCCGTAGCCGATTCTAGTCGGTCAGAGAGGCTTAGCTGACCGACTAAATTGTAGCCGATGCCAGATTTAAAAACAGATCGACACGGATCAGTCAGATATACGGAAGATCCCGTAAAGACTATACGCAACCCAGTGATGCAAATCTTACGTTTTTGATACTCCTGCACTTACTTTTTTGATACTCCTGAGCGTACCCAAAATTACGCTTACTTTTTTGGCATATATACACTGACTTGTGTTACACAAAGGCCCAGTGCAGCAAATCTTACGTTTTTAATACTCCTGCACTTACTTTTTTGATACTCCTGTATGTACCCCAAAATTACGCTTACTTTTTTGATGCAGATCTGCATATATACACGTGACTTGTGCTACACAAAGGCCCAGTGCATTGTTTTTGCAAAAATAATTTTT
>QKWP01000307.1:319855-366949 GCA_003550325.1 Gigaspora rosea
CCAGCATTAAGCTTAATGCCGGGTTTTAGGGTTCCTAGATTTAGATTTAGGGTGGGCCGGAATTATGTCTAACCCCGCCGGGGCATTATCATTATAGTGCCCACCAGCATTAAGCTTAATGCCGGGTTAGGGTACCACTAGATTTAGGGTTAGGGTGGGCCAGAATTATGTCTAACCCCGCCGGGGCATTATCATGATAGTGCCCACCAGCATTAAGCTTAATGCCAGACAAAATTAGACTTGTGTAACATTACATGACATTAGCAGTGTGTAACCAAAAATTATTTTTGCAAAAACAATGCACTTGGCCTTTGTGTAACACAAGTCACGTGTATATATGCAGATCTGCATCAAAAAAGTAAGCCTAATTTTGGGGTACATACAGGAGTATCAAAAAAGTAAGTGCAGGAGTATCAAAAACGTAAGATTTGCAACCCAGTGATCATCACATCACGTGACATCATACAATACATACGTCATTTGTTTACTAGCACTATCAACTCGGCCTAAATTATACTATCACTTATTCCTAATCTAACTCTTACCCTAAGCCTAATTTGGCCGAGTGCTTAATCATATGATGAATACGAATATATCACTCTACCCAATAATAATTATATTTCTAATCGGGGAAAGATCTTGTCGGAAAAAGATGTCGGAAACATGTCATGTCGGAAAAATATTCTTTCTGAAATACGTCATGTCAGTAAAATGTCTTTTCGAAAATATGTCCTGTCAAGGAAAGGGGAGGTCGAAAACATGGTATGTCGAGGAAAGATTCTGTCAACAAAAAATGCTATAGGTGAAACATTCTGTCGGGGATATGGGGTCGGTAAAATGAGCTGGCAGGTAACTAACTTTCGGGGAATCAAGCAACAACCTTTTTATTACTGTAAATTACTTGTATACAAGACCCCAGATATCAGATCCCCCATGTACTAGACTCGGGCATGAATTTCAAGTTATACAGTAACCGAATGCAGTTTTTTTAGATATCTAGGTTGCTCATTATAATGAAAATACGCACACCTTTTAATTTTGTTTCTAGTGGTATGAATATTCCACAACATACTAGACTCGGAAGTCTAATATAAGAGACTCGAGTATTTTACACAGTAGTATACGATATACCGGTATTGAATTATAAACTGAAAAAATAAAATCGATTCTCTGGTTTTATTTTGAAATCCCATTATTTGTTTTTAAAAATATCCAAAGGTTGTCAACACACGTAATGTAGATCAATAATAAAATATCAATTCAAATTTTAAACTGATGTTCGTTTTTTCCTTACGATACTATTATTATCATGATCCGTCGTAAATGTTTGTCAAACAAAATGTAAATTAAATTCATATGTAATATGCTCTGAATAATGTATAAAGTAAGAAGATCCAAGATAAATTTATTCAACGATCCATCTGTATAATGAATAGATAGTAAATAAAAATTAAAAATGATTTTTATTCAGTATAAACTCAAATCCCAATTACCATGAGGCTTTGAAATTCCTTACTGGATTTTTTGGAAAATTATGAGATGAATATAGTAAAAAGATTTTTGTAAGATTATAAAAGAACAATTTAAATCATCTGAAGTTCAGGTTTCAGTTTACAAAGTTTTCTTTTTTTGCTTTATCTCTAAAATTTTTAAATTTTATTTTTAAAGCTGTTTTATCCTAATAAATCTAAGAAATTTTTTATAATAAACTCTAAATTTAATTAATGAACTTGTGTAAAATAATGTTTAATTCAAATAAATAAACTATTTAACATGTTTTTTTATTAATTTGGAATATTTCATAGTCCTCTAATGAAAAGAATGACATATTCCACTCATCTACAGGCACATTTCTAATTGGCTTTTCATATGATTTATGTACACACCAATTTTTATTAAAGCTAATAACAAGGTCACAATTAAACAGTGGTCCAACATTTATATTAAACCAAATTATTTCATGTTGTGGTTTTGCGCGGCTTAAAATAGAATTTTGAATAGTGCCATTTCTTAATGAAAAAATAAAACTCTTATCGCAAATTATATGTTTAAATGGTTTTGATTTAGGTTTCTCCCATCCAATAGGATTATATCCGCCAAGAATTTCATCAGTGTCTTTAACTTTTATAATTAAAACGACATTCTTTTTCATATCACATAAATTCCAAAATCTGTCACGAGTAAAGCCATCTCTGCTTCCACGAAGCAGTAATCTAAATTCATATGGATTGTTTCTCGTAGAATATGTAGTAGTTTTTTCATCAACCCATGAAGCAATTTCAGCTGCATGTTCTTCGTTTATAATTGTTGAAAATGGTTCTGTCAATCTAATTGGTAATGTTGGTGTTAAAATAATACGAGGTGGAAGGATTATTGACGATATTGGTCGGTTTGGATCCGCAATCCTTTTCATTATATCTTTCCAAAGATGTTTTTCTAGGATTGGTAAGTATGGTTGTACATTATCAACAATGTCATTACCAGATATTTGAAAGTAACGAATAAGAGGTAAACAGTTTTGTAAAGTAGTTTTTAAAGCTTGAAAATTTTCAGTAGTCCAATCTTCAGGGTCTGATGGTAAGCCTTGATGTTGGACAATTCCCCATTTATTAACGTAATTCCAAATTTTTCCTTCTTCCATTTGTAAATCATCTCGTTTAAGAAGAGAGATTAATGCACTTTCTTGAAGAGAAGTAAAGTCTTCAGGGTCAAAAGCTTTATTTGGATATTTTACCACGATATTATTACACCATTTTTGTAATTCTTGAAGTTGATTATTCTGAAAGCTTTTTCGATAAACATCAGCAAAATGTAAACGAAGCCAATGAGACTGTTCTTTAATTAAGTAAGATTCAAGATGGTTGGCCAACTCATTAAGGAAGAACTCATGAGCGAAAAACATTAACTTGAAAATAAATGATGTGTCATAGTCTTCTAGCAAAATCACCCCTCCGTAGATATATCTTTATTAATTAATAATAAGATTAATAATTTTTTTTTTTTATACAATACAAAACAATAAATCAAATTTATTAAATAAACTAACTTGATAATGACTTCAAATTGTTGAATAGAAATATGTTTTAAATAATTTTTTTTTTTTATACAATACAAAACAATAAATCAAATTTATTAAATAAACTAACTTGATAATGACTTCAAATTGTTGAATAGAAATATGTTTTAAAGTAAATGTTTTAATATTATTTTCATCTTTGTTAACGGTTTCCAACTTGTTACGAAAATATAGTGACCTATATCTCAAAATTGCCGAATGTGCTTGGTATATTTTAGTATCTGAAGATTCACCAACTTTAATAATTACATTGAAGTCTTCTTTGTCATCAAGTAATTCAAGGTAATCATTTGAAAGTTTATTAAGAAGTTTTATTGCCATTTTTAACTAATAATAAATGAGTGTTTTTGTGGTCGACTTTTTTTATATATTTTTAATGTTGATCAATACTATATTAAGGAAAGTTTAATGCTTGTGATCACACAAAATTACGTAACAATTATTGAATTATTGCTTTTTTTTTATACCAATGTGGAGGGATGGTTCCGTTCAACTTTTTGGTGCGCTATATTTTTTCCTATTTTGGGGACGTCTAAAGCGGAGCAGATTCTTATAATGCATATGTGTGAAGAAATTGGAATCGTGGGAAAATTACGTACGTGCGTACGCTGAAACTGTGGGAATTTTAAATTTGTTCTATCCATTGTTTAAAATTCAAATCTAAAACTATGTTCTCAAATGAGCATAATTTAAATTTTTATTGTTCTCAAAAACTTTTTATATATTAAATATAGGGAATTGCTATTTCCACTATAATATTTTGCTATTTCCACAATAGTTTCACAAAATTTTCTATTTTTAGATAAATCTATTAACCTAACCCTATCCATAACCCTAAAAACCAATAAGTAAACCTTCTTTGGCTCCTAATTGAAATTGTAGAGCTTATCTTTTTGATTCTAATGGTAGTTAAATCATAAAAATCAGCCTAGTGGATCCAAAGCTACTTGGGATCAAATAAAAGAACATAAGGATCTGCAAATTTACTGTTACACAAACTGTTCATTTTCTTTAAAAAGTTTTTTATTATAGTGAAAAATTTTACTAAGAAACTAATAAAACTTATTTTAAAAACTAGTATTTTTTTGAGCCAAAGAACAATTTACTTAAAAGCCCAAAATCAATTGTGATAATAAAATTTTGCACAAATCACGATTTTTCGTTTGATAGCTTTCGGGATCTACTAGTCCAATTTTAATATCAAACTACCATTAAAATCAGAAAAATGAGCTCTACAACTTACAATTAGAAGCCAAAGAAGGCTTATTTATTAGTTTTTAAGTTAGGGTCTGGGTTAAAATTAGAATTAGATTTAGATTTATCTAAAAATAGAAAATCTTGTGTAACTATTGTGGAAATAGCAAATACAATTGTGAAAATAGCAATTCCCTAAATATATTGAAATTAATTTTTAAAAAATGTTCATATTCTATTCTTACAATTCACATACTAAGTTTATACTTATCTATTAATAATTTTTTAAAATTTGCATATGATTCTTTATATTTTTTCAATATAACACAATATATTATATGATTCAATTCTAATAATTTTGTTAAAACTTCAAGTGTTTTTCATATTTGCTTATAATAAAACAAGACTTTCTATGATATTTACTAATACTAGTATTGGTTAATATAATAAATTAGAATCCAATTAGAGGAGGGCTATTTATTAGCTGATATTTTGCTACTAAGAGTCTACTTCCCTCCCTTTACCTAATCATAAATACTGCAATTTGATTGGCTAAACTTATTAAATTTTAAAAAATTTTAAAATTAAATATTAAATAATTTTTGAACCAGTGATCCATTTTGGATGATTTATTACCAAAATGTTCATCTTATTCAACAAGCCTAAAATTATCAAAATTCATTCACAGGATCCAGAGGTCATTATAGATTTGTATAGCTTTAATTATAAAAGGAAGGTATTTGTCGCCCACCTATGACACAGTTTTTTGTCATGGGTTTATTTATAACTCAAAACTTTACTAAGATAATTCCTATTGCACTTCTAACAAAAAATGATCCTCTTGCAATTCTGTATTAATTTTACTCTAATTTTAATAATTTTGATCCTAACCAGTAAAAAAGATTTGAAATATTTTGTTTTGTTTTTTTGGGAACATAAAATATTAAATTTATATTCTCAAAAAATTTTTAATATTCATATAACTAAATCTCTCTCTCTCTCTCTCTCTCTCTTTCTCTCTCTCTCTTTCTCTCTTTCTTCCCTCCCTCTCTCTTTCTCTCTCTCTTTATCTCATATACAAAAAACTATTTCTATAGGGAACACATATTATAACTTTAATGTTCCCACTTTGTTCCTAATAGGGAACATAAATTCTAAATTTAGCGTTCCTAAATTTTTTCAAATGTTTCTGGGAATGCTAGGAACATCAAATCTTTAACACTAACCATAACTCTAACTCTAACTTTACTTTACTTTAATGGCTTTATTGCCTGTACTAGTCACAGGGAAATGCATTTTTTCTTAATTATATTATTTTTTATATTATATATTAAAAATTATTATTGAAGATATTATAAACTTTAATATTAAATAGTTTTAAACTAGTGATCTGTTTTAGATGACTTTACTATCAAAATGCTCATTTCAATGAGACGATTCTAATGAGCCCAAATCTTTAAAATCATGATCATGGAATCCAAAAATCATTATAGATATGTTACTGATATGCTATGTTTAATTGCCAATCTGGATAAGATCAGCAATATTTTTATATTTAAAATTGGAGAAAACAAATATATAAACAACATAGTACAAAATCTGAAACAGGCCTGTATATATAAAATTGTTATATGATTTAAAGAATTCTAAAGACATTTTACTCCTATCTTCTTATCTACAGGTCCGATTTTAATGAAATTTTACTAGTAGATTCATAAGAAACTGCTCTACAACTTTACTTATATCAAAAAATAATATTTACTTAGTACAAAAAAAGCTTTTTATAAGGGTCATAATCAGATTTACTAATATATTGTTTATATATTTGTTTATTCACAATTTCATATATAGTAATAATAATATAGCTATAGTGCTGATCTTATCCAAATTGGTAATTAATTGATTTAATATATTTTATATTAAAATAATACAAATCTATAACTATCTCAGAATCTTGTTATTAAAATTTAACATTTTAGATTCATTAGAATTATCTCATTGAGATGAGCATTTTGGTAGTAAAATGATCTAAAATGGATTACTGGTTCAGAAGTTATTCAATACTAAAGTTTATAAGATTTTTAATAATAATTTTTAATATATACAAAAATAATATCTAGAACAATACAAATTTATAATAATCTCAGAATTCTGTAATTGGATTTTGATGATTTTAGGACTTTGGAATCATTTTACTAAGACAAATATTTTGGTAGTAAAATTATCCAAAGTGGATTACTGGTTCAAAAATTATTTATATTAAATTTTAAAAATTTTTAAAAAAATTTTAAATTTTAGCTACTCAAAATTATCTACTATTAGGACCTGATAGTTTCTGACCTCCTTAGCCTAAAAAATCAGGTGATAAATAGACTCCCCTTACTTTGCATTTAACTTTATACTAACAAATACTTTGTATCTTTTACTTGTTTAGTATTAGCATATTATTTAATATAAATTATCTATATATAAGTCTATACAATAATGATACTTTCTATATAAAAAAACATACTGCATAATTAATAAATATTTTATTTTAAAAATCTTTAAGGGCTATTTACTTAATTGACAATTCATGAAAGAAGAAGAATTTGTATTAATAAAATGCATAATACTTAATATAAATTATATAAAATGCAAAAATCAGCATTTCCGACTATATTAAGTTAATTTTTTATTAAATTAACATCTTTTAGACTTCTATTAAAAGTTAGAGCTAGTTTTTGTGATTCTATTGATAGCTAGATTAGTAAAATTAGTTAGATAAATAAAAAGTTATAAGCAATTAAAATTCAAAAAATTTTATAAAACTATAGGAATCATGATTTCTGTATTAACATATTTTATTATATTTTATTATAAAATCTCCTCTGGTTAAAATTCTCCTTCTATCGCAAATTGTCAATTAAATATTTATTTATTATCCATATTGTACAACTTTAACATATGTCCTAACATATATATATTTAGACAGGATTTGTCATAATCAAATCGCATTATCAAATTGATAAAAACTTTGTTCTTATTAATAAATCTAGAACATAAAAATTTTATAAATGTTCTCTTTGAGAATATTACAAGAGGATAAAATCTTTTCAAATAAGAGAACCTTTTCTAAATATCAATGTTCTTAAAAAAACTAAATATTTATTAAGAACTATAAAAACATTGAATTTTAAATACTAGTTCTATCTATACAAAAACTTAAATCTCTTAATACACAGTAATTACATATTGGCTATAACTAGTATGCCAAGAAAAAACCTTTTAACAGATTTTAACTTTTATTGTAGGCTAAAACTGTTAAAATAAAAAGTTATAACTTGTATATAATTATAGTATTGGTAATCTTATACATTATTCGTATACCTTTTAAAATAAATATAATAACTTAAATTTTTTATATATTACTTAGCAATCAAAAAAATATATATAATATTTGAATATTTATATTACATATTTGTAAAAAAAAATTTATTATTTTTTGATTTAACATTTTTTAAAAAAAATTCAAAAATATTTGATTTTTAAAAATAAAAAATTACAAAAATTAATTTTTTGATATATTTAAAGCTCAACCAATCAAATTTAAGTATTTTTGTGCTACTACGCAAGTAGCTTGGCGTAACTATCAAGAAAAAATATGCAAATTTTCAAATAAAGTTATTATGTAGAAAAAAAAGTTATAACAAAAATAAAACATCAATTTAACCTAGTTTACTATGTAAAAATTACTAGTTTATATAGTAAATTTAATATCTATTTTAGATTAAAAATGTTAAAAAATTTATAAATTTGTAAATATTAAATATTTTAATTATGTATAAACATAAAAAATAATCCTTTTAACTTCTATTTTAAGCTGAGATTAATTAAAATTTTATTAATTATAAATTTTACTAACTTGATATATATATATATTTTAGATTAAAAATTATAATATTTTTCATATTTACTAGTATTTAGTTTATAAATTATACTAATTTAAAATTTTTAAAATTTATAAAAATTTTATTTTTATATATAAAATATTATTAAAAACATTTTTGTCTTAGAAATTATATATAGTTTGCATAATAAAAAAAAATTAAAATTTAATAAAGATATAATTTAACTATATTGTTATAAATCTATAAATTGACAAAGAAATATATTTAATTAAAATACAATTTATTTATTTTTTTAGCTTAATCTTATAATATATATATCCCCAAAACTATAGTTTAAAATAAAAATTATTAGATTAAATATTTTTAAATTATTATAAAATATGTTATGTATCAGAAGTGATAAGATTACCTATAATAGGTTATTTTCTTTACATTGTTGAATACACATGCAATAAAACTGTAATTTACAAACCTTTAAGACTTTATTTAGTGTTATTTTTTCATTTTGATTAATATTCGTGCTTAATGTTTATTATATAACTTTTTTCATTTTGATTAATATTCGTGCTTAATGTTTATTATATAACTTTTTTAATACAATAAAACTATAACTTAAGAAACATTAAAAATTTATTAAACATTATTTTTTATTTTAATTAATATTTTGTGCTTAATATTTAATTTTTTAATACAATAAAACTATAACTTAAGAAACATTAAAAATTTATTAAACATTATTTTTTATTTTAATTAATATTTTGTGCTTAATATTTAATGTATAGCTTTTTTAAAGCTAATTATTATTATTATTAATTTCATTAACAATGTTTAATGCTTCAAAGCTATATTCGCTTGATATTAATTTAAAATGTGGTTTAAATATTAATATTCTAAATTCCTAAGACTTTGTCAACTATATCTAGTAATGTCACTTGGTTATTTTGCCAGCCAATGGCTAAGGCCAAAAGGCCAAAATTATATATCTCATTTTTGGCCAAAATGGTCAAATAAAGCTAGTAATTTGATTGGTTAAATTTTAAGTAATTTTTTTATATAACTTACTAAACCTTTGCTTATTAAACCTTTGCTCAAATTACTTATTCAACTTTTGTTCAAATTATACTTTTATATAACTTATATAACTTTTTAAACCTTTATTTAAAGGGTAAATCTGTATATCGCATATTGCAATATGCTTATTTGTAGCATCTTAATATATGCGCTAAATCATATGATAATGCGATATATTTATTTATAGCATCTTTAATATATGTGCTAAATCACATAATAATTAGCTCGATTTATATAAAATTCTATGTTAAATTAGGCTGGCAATAGACTATACTAATTAGTGTTCACAGAACCAAATCAAAGATCTGGAACTGACTCAGTTCAAATTCGGACCTATTATTTTTTTAAAAAATTCAGTTCTGGGCTTTAAACTTGAACCGAAATCAAATAATACTTGCTATATATTTCGGGTCTTTCGGGTTAATTCCAAGTTTTTTTTTTGGTTTCAAGATTCTATTTGAACTTGACCTGATTCGATTTCAGCTGGTTTAATAATTCGTGCAAAAGATTCTAAGATTGAAGTTAGACTATGCTAATAAATGAGCCATGCGACTAGTAATGGCACGTGATCAACAATCATAATCCAAATTGATCGAAAGGCATACAAACATTTCAGAACAGTATTGAAACACAAATAGACATATCCAAAAGCACTGCTTATCACAGTTGTTACCAGAATTAAATCCAATCCTTTTTTAATTTGCATTAAGACCATATGCTATATCGGTTTGGTGGCATTAATATTCTATTGTAAAGAATCTATAATTCTCCAATTATTATGCTATAGAAGTTGACAAATGTAATTAGTATACAAAAATAAAAGCATATGAAATACTTATTACTAGTATAGAATGCTTCCCTGTAGCAGATGAATTATTGCTTGAAATACTACAAAAAAAGGTGTTATATAACTATATCATATATCAAAAATTATATATTATGCGATATCATTATATATCCATAATAAACAATAGCGACATATAAACGTATCACATAATAAACAATAGCAACATATAAGCATATCGCATACTAAACAAAAAAAAATTTATAACATAAATATTGTGCTATAATGCTGATCAGGATCACTTTACCTGTCTTAAAACACTAAAATGAACTTTAGATATTTGGTCAATAATATGAGTGCAACAGCCCTTATTGAAGCAGATTTGGATGAAATAATGGAAGTGCAGTATCATAAGTAATGGAATGAAAAGTAAACTAATAAACAAACCATTACTATTATGTAAAAAAAAAAACATAACTTTGTTTGAAATTCGCAAAGAAGCTGGAGAAAACTACACATGCTATACAACACTGAATTTGAAGAGATAATTAATACAACGAGTGATTTTTTGACAACTCAAGAAGAAAATATGAATAATATAAACCATGCCAATGAAAATAATTCAGCTAACGAATTAAGTGAAGATGAAGTTGACATCAACAACACAAATGGTAAGGCTTATCAACGAATGTAAATTAATTTTTTATTTATAATTCATACTAATACCTTATGCTGGTACTAGTTTTTATACCATCAGAGAACATACCAAAAATATAACATTCAGTAAGTGGGAAGAAGTTGAGACATTTTTTGCAGACTACGGTATTAGAAATGGCTTCCCAGTTAAAAAATATAGAATGGGACATACCAAAATGTGAGCAATATGTAAAAGGACCTTTAGCTGCGAATTTAGTAAAAAATATAAGCCCAACAAAAGTCAGAAAGCAGCTCGGAAAGGAACGCAACAGAATACAAGAATGAAAAAATCGAATTGACCTTGGCATTGTAATCTTTCATTAGCTGACAATGATTTTCCAATCAAAATGACTACAATGGTTAATGGGCACAACCATGAACTTTTACTTGAAACCCAAAAATTTGCAGTCAAGTATTAGTCTTTAAGTGAAGAGGCTGTAAAAGAAATTGAATTAATGACCAAGCATGGAAATCTGTCGATTACTTCACAGAAAAATATACTTAGGGCCTGTTTTCTGGATATGAACTTCCAGGACATGAATCTCGCTAATGCCATTAGTAAATTTAGAAGAGCAAAAAATTCTAACACAACTAATGATGCATCTACCTTACTCGTATTACTAATGAAAAAATAGCTAATCCATGGTGGACAATTAATTTTGAGCTTGATGACGATAATCGTTTGATTAGACTTTTCTGGATATCACCTGAACAAGCCAACCTATGGATAAAGTATTAGATGTAGTAATTAATGACAACACGGTGAGAACAAATCAATATCAAATGCCCCCTCTCTCTTAATTATAATCGACAATAATAGTAAATCAAGACTTGTGTGCAAAGCATTGGTAAGCAATGAGACATTAGAAACATATATATGGATCCTAGACTGCATTAAGAAAGCTACAAATAAACCACCTATCGTATTATTCACGGATTCGGATCCTGCATTAAATACTGCTATACCTACGGTTTTTCCAACAACATATCCAGCTCATTGCATATATCATATTGGACAAAATCTTCCTAAGAACCTAAAGTCGAAGCTGAGAGACAAATGTGGGGAATTTATAAAAAGGTTCTATCAATGCAGGAATAGTCTATGCGAGGCCCTTTTTGATAGAAGGTAGAAAGATTTGCTTGAAAAATACCCCATGACCAATTATTATTTGCTCAGGGTCCTTGGCCCAAGTTGTCAATCATGGGCACATGCATATTTATGTAAAATTTTTATGGCTGGTATCGAAAGCACCGCATGTGTAGAGAGATATAACTGGATAATTAAAAAGGAGTTAAGAGCAAACAGCACACTTTGTGAGCTTGTTGATCGTTTGGATCAATGATTAAAAGATGAGGCACAGTAGAAGCAGTTTCATGAGTACAGGATATTAACTATAGTGGCATAGTGCCTATGACTGGTCAGAGTCTCTTTCCTGAGATAGTTGATGTGTTGGATAAATATACTACTAAAACAATCAGTGACGAACTTAAAGTCGAGATAGGTCAATGCCTTTACATTAATGTGAACAGGATCAAGCCTACAAATGAAGAATTAACTCGAGAACAGGTAACAAAAGGTTATTGTGAATAATTAAAATGATATCATTAATAATCATATATTGAAATAAAATAGGAAAATGATAAACAAGCTTACGATGGGTTTATAGAAGACCTATGATGCGAGGTATATAACTCTTCAAGCAATAATTGCCGAAATTGGAAATGAAAATATTATAGAAATTTGGAAAGTTACTGATTTGCATGCTGAGAAAAGGCATCATGTTCATTTTGTAGTAATTGTCAATCAGATCTCTTTTCTATGTTCCTGCCTCATGAGTATCTCCAAAGGCATTGTATGCCGCTATTATTTCTGTGTAATGATGCATTCGGAAATGGCAGCATTTCATATATCTATGATACCTACTCGATAGTATAAGGAACCATATCAAGACTATGAAACATTGAAAGAAGATAATGTAATATTTAACAATAAAAAAGTTATGCTTAATTCGGCTTTGAATAATGATGTAATTCCAACCTGCAAATCAGTTACCAAACCAGTTACCGCATCGATTACAAAGAAAACTGTTGATAAAAGAAATCAATATGGCCGAATTTGGAAACTTGCATGTGAAGCTACTCAGCTTGCCCTAGATAACGATGATAATAAAATAATTCAGATCCTAACAAAATATATTGATAAAACAAAAAATCAGCAACAAGCAATTAGAAGTCTACGAGATGCTATGACTAACCAATCTATAACTGAACAACATACTGGTACTACTGATTTAGGTACAAATACAAGCGTATTGTCATAAGAAGATTCTGAATCTGAGCGAGAAAGTGGAGAAGAATCTGAAGATGAGCTTGTCAATATTCAGAATCTCTCTAAAGTTGCTTGTAGAAGAAGACTCCCGAAACGAAGATACAAAAGTAGCATTGAAAAAGAACAAAAATGAAAATGTGGTGAAAAGTCTGTTTGTGGTTCATATAAGTGCAAAACATATGGCCAACATGGTCATAATGCAGCATTTTATAAAAAAATAAGACCAGTTATTTTAGTATCACGTTTATCATGCAATTTGAAAATAAGGACCAGTTATTTTAGTATCATGTTTATCATGCGATTTGCAAATAAATACTTCAGTACTTAAATTGCTAGGACCATATTAAGCAATTTGTATTAATATTTACCTATGCGTGCATACTAACCTGAATAAGTTAATACAACTAAATATTGTAGAGTTTATCACTTTCTCTATTGTGTCACTATTGCTATGTGCTAGCACTTGCAAACCCCTATTTTATGTGGTATCACAAGATTAACATGATTCAACTCTCATTATAATAAGATATAGGAAAAATTTTTGAATTCCAAAAGATTTTTTTTCTCAGCTCAGGTACTCACTATAACGAGAGGAAGTTTTTGATACATAGGGCATAGGATCAATTTTCCATTCATGAGATTTCTAATGCAATAGTAGCCAAACAAAAAAATTAATTTATGTTAGAGTTTGGGTTAGGGTTAGAGTAAAGGTTAGAGGCCAAACAAAAAAAATTAATTTATATTAGGGTTTGGGTTAGGGTTAGAGAGGGCTATAGTATAGCAAGATTAGGTATTTCACAGAACTGTATAGTATAGGTGAGCAGATCCGTATAGTATAGGCCAAATTTTTAAATCTATACTATACTGATCCATTGTAATATATATTAGGAATTATAGCTGATCGGTATAGTATAGATCTTAAATTTGGCCTATACTATACTACACGGATTTGCTCACCTGTACTATACTGATCTGCACGAGGAAAATTTTTTGTTAGGAATATAAAAGCGATTTACTAGTTTAAATTTGGGATAAACTGTTTTTTGCAAAGTAACGTTTGTTTTAATTTTCTTTACAGTACACCTGATCCTGCATTAAAGTTAAGGTATGACAAATAAGAGCATCGCGCATACTATAATTAATTTTACTGTATTATAAAATTGCATCCATACTATACTGATCTGGCATGTTGTACCATACTGATATTCTGTAATCCCATACTATATTACATGGATTTGCTCACCTGTACCATACTGATCTGCACAAGGAAAATTTTTTGTTAGGAATATAAAAGCATACTAGTTTAAATTTGGGATAAACTGGTTTTTTGCAAAGCGAACGTTTGTTTTGATTTTCTTTACAGTACACCTGATCCTGCATTAAAGTTAAGGTATGACAAATAAGAGCATCGCGCATACTATAATTAATTTTACTGTATTATTTGGCGATATATAACAGTATCACACCCAAAAGCGATATATATATGTAATGCAGGGATGCAATGCCTATTTAACTCCTTATTTAAATTATTTTTTTATATTGTTTATTAAACTTTCACTTAAATTATTTTTTATATAACTTATTAAACCTTCACTTTCACTTAAATTATTTTTTATATAACTTATTAAACTTTCACCAAATTTTTTTTATATAACTTAACAAATTTTTTTTTCGCTTGGGCAAGTCTTGCTACAGTTTTATTTGAAATTTTTAAAATAATATTTACATATTAGATTGCCATAATTGACATAGTTTCAAGACTAATAAAACCTAACATTATTCGGCTACTTCTAAGTAAGTGCCCAAATGTGATATGCCGCACCAGTAATTTGAGTTCAAAAAAAAGAAAAAGAAAAAGAAAAACTAAACTAAAAAAAAAAGAAGAAGAAAAAAGAAAAAAAAATAGGGAAAGGAAAATGACGATATGGGGGAATAAAAAAAGAAAAAAGGAAAAGAAAAAAAACAAATTTATCGAAAGTACATAAAACTCTATAGGAATGTAACTGACAGTCACTTTAACCTGTGTCGGGTTGCAAAAATTATATAATACTGAATAAAGAAGTCTCTGCTCTATCTAAATTAACTTATTATATGTATAAAGGAAAAAACTAATACTAGCAAAAAAACTCTATCTAAATTGCAGAGAAATATATATAATGCACTAAGGCTAAAAAAAAGAAACTTCTAGAAAGAAATTTCGTATTAGTGAATTCTTCAAGATATTATATGTGTTATTCATTATTTATTTTAGTAAAACCAAAATCCACTCGTACTTGAGTCCAATATAGTAGCCATATTTCCAATTTGGAAGTAGTAAACATTGCTAATCTTTTGGAGAGGGTAAACCAAAATGCCCACTTTGTTGAAATTTTGAAAGAGCTAAAGGGACAAGAAAGGTACCAGAGAGACCAATTTGTTATCGTGGGTTTAAAACCATATAAGTTTTGTAGTTTATAGAATAACATATTAGCAATATAACTAAAACCAAAGTTTTTAAGTTATATTGACAAATACTTCCAGCTATGTTATAGCTAACTATGTTTGATAGTTTTTGAGCTTTATACCAGGGAGCCAAGGCTAAAAAAGTCTTTTTCATCTCTTTTTCAGTTATTCCCAGATTGAACTTGTATCCTAGACACTCATAAAGAGAAGTTTTGTAAATAATTTTATACATTAATTATAAATTTTTTTACAAATCGGTGTTTGGAAAAGTTAGTTCAAGTGATTGTCAAAAAGAGTTCTGTGTATAACTTAACAATTATTACTTAAGTATTTTATATATTAATATGCTTTCAAAACAAACTTTCAAGCAAATCATTATAATTAAAAAAGAACTTGAAAAGAATCATTGGATTTAATTATTCTTTCATATATAGTAATATATCTATCCAGTTCTATGAGTTTTATTAATTCTAATAGTTTTGTCAATTTCTTTATCATAATATTAGTAATAGCACATGAAAATAGATAACTATAGTAGGACCCCCGAAATATACATAGATAGGTCAAATTAATTATAGGATTACTAAAAAAAAAAGATTTGTATAAAAAACTTAAATATAAGCAAAAAATTACTATAATTAAAAAGATCTGCATAAAAACCTCAAAAATAAGCAAACTCATACCTGACCTATCTATGTATATTTCAGGGTTCTACTATAGTGTTAATTAACTTTTTTGGAAAGGTAATATACAATAAATACAATTTAAAACTATTTGGTTCTTATAGTAAATAGTGTGGCTTTGAACAAAACTAGTACGTATACATAATATATATTAATATTAGTATGCTTATAATACCGTATTTTTATATACATTTCTTTTTTATTACTATAGGACCCTGGACATGTAGTACAAAGGTTATACATTACACATTTTAGCAAAAACCCCTGAAATTTGAAAAGCAAAAAACCAGTTTTTGGCAATTATCTTGGCATCCAGTAGTCCGATTTGAATGAACTTTTTTTAAAATGAAGCTCTCAGTGAGGCGCATCTAACAAAAAAAAATTCATTCAATTCTGATTACTGGATCAAAAGTAATTTAAATAAATAGATTTTGTCATTTTCAGCAAATTAGGTCAAAATTGGCCAAAATCCAGTTATGACCTATATGAGAGATGTCCAGGGTCCTATTACTATACAGAGAAATTTGGCCACTTGGCTATTTGGCCATTTGGCCATTGGCCAATAGCCATATTAGCCAAATAATTTTTATTGGCCTGGCCAATTGACATTCAACTTTGGCTACAAATTTTTGGCATTTTGGCCAAATAATTATATATTGGCTGATGGCTAATTAAATTTTCTTTGGCTAATTAAATTGCCATCACTGATTATAATGATAAAGAATACAAGATAATAACTTGTAAATCTTATATATTATATAAATATAATGCTATATAATAGGACCCCAAAATATATAGATGAGTTAGGCTAGAGAATGCATTGCCATTATAGACAAATTAAATAAAGTAAGGTTTTAAATTTGTATATTTTTTTAAAAATTATTAAAAAGATTAGATATTTAAATTGTATTTTTGTATAACAAAGTTCTATATTAAAAGTTTAATTTTGTGTATTTATAGTATAAATTTGGTATGAACCCTTTGTTTTGATCTAAGCAATCTTATTTTTAAACTAAAACAATATTAAATTGAGTATACACATGGGCAGTATTTTGAAATAAAAATTAATTTTCCAAAAAACAAAAATAAATAAATAAATAAATTAACAAAACTTTAAAAGGCAAAATTTATAAGCACATTTTTTATTTACTTTTTTTTGTTTTTTTTTTAATTTTCACTTTATTTTTTTATTTTTTTATTTTTTTTCTTTTTATTAATTTTTTTCTTGTTTTTTAAATTTTTTTTCTTTTTTATTTAATTTTTTCATTTTTATTTAATTTTTTTTTATTTAATTTTTTTTATTTAAATTTTTTTTATTTTTTAATTTTTTTTAATTATTTTGATTTTTTTAATTTTCACTTATATTTTTTCAGTTTGTTTTTTATTTTTTAGTTTTATTTAATTTAATTTTTTTCAGTTTTATTTTTAAATTTAAAATTTTTTGCATAAGGTAAAAAGGGGTAATTTGGTGAAGTTAATATAATTAATATAAAAACTTTTTTATTTTAATATTAAAAAATTTTTATTTTAGTATTGAACTTCATATATGATTTAGAATTTTTTTTTTGTTAAAATTAGTAATATAACATCTTGTTTTAAAGTGATATTAAATGGATTATAAATTCTATCAAAAGCTTAAATTTTAGGAGGTAGGGTAATTTGGCAAATTGATGGTATCTTGTGTGAATAATGTTTATACCATTCGATTTGTCTCGATGAGATGAATTGAAAAATAGAAATTTTGTCCGATTCTGATTACTGGATCACAAAATATTATCAATTATATGTTGCACAAAAATGATCCTTGAGGGAAATTTTGACAAAGTGTTGACATGACAAATAATTGAAAATATCTTGTGACCCAGTGATCAGAACCAGGTGAGCTTGGTACCATTTGATTCGTCTCATCGAGACAAATCAAATGGTATAGAAATTATTCGATTCTGATCATTAGATAATGAGATTCACAAATTTGCCAAATTAACCTCTTCGCCAAATTACCCTTTTTACCTTATATATAAAAAAAAGAAAATCCCTTTTGTTGAAATTCTTTATCAGATTGATTGGAAAATTATATAAGAAACATGGCAAATGAACTTTCTTAAATAAACAAAAAAATTAAATTAACAGATCATCTCAAATTCAGGCTGCTGTTTATAAAAGTTTTTTTTTGTATTACTGTAAAGCTCTTAAAATTTATCATAATAAATTCCATTATATTTAACCTTTTTATTTTAATAAATCTAAGAAATTGTCTTAATAATAAACTTTTAAATTTAATTTAAATTAATCTGAAGAACTTGAACTCGATAATTTCTTATACAAATTAATAATTCAATATGTTTTTTTATTAATTTGGAATATTTCATAGCTCTCATATGAAAAGTATGATCTATTCCACGCATCTACAGGCACATTTCTAATTGGTTTTTCATATGATGTATGTTGACACGAACTTATATTAAAACAAACAAGGTCAAAATTGAACGCTGGTCCAACAATTATATTATTCCAAATTGTTTTATGTTGTGGCTTTGCACGACTTAAAATAGAATTTTGAATAGTACCATTCTTTAATGAAAAATAAAACACCTATCACAAATTATATAATTATATGAATAAGGTTTCTCCCATCCAATAGGATTATATCCGCCAAGAATTTCATCAGTGTCTTTAACTTTTATAATTAAAACAACATTTCCTTTCTTATTACATAAATTCCAAAATGTGTCACAAGCAAAGTCATATCTGCTTCCACGAAGCAATAATCTAAATTCATATGGATTGTTTTTCGTAGAATATGTAGTAGATTTTTCATCAACCCATGAAGCAATTTCGGCAGCATGTTCTTCGCTTATAATGGTTGAAAATCTCATTGGTATTATTGGCGTTAAAATAATACGGGGTGGAAGGATTATAGATGATATTGGTCGTTTTGGATCCACAATCCTTTTCATTATATCTTTCCAAATATTTTTTTCTAGAATTGGTTGGTATGGTTGTATATTATCAACAAATGTCATTACCAGATATTTGAAAGTAACGAATAAGAGGTAAACAATTTTGTAAAGTAGTTTTTAAAGCTTGAAAATTTTCAGGAATCCAATCTTCAGGGTCTGATGGTAAGCCTTGATTTTGAGCGATTCCCCATTTAATAACGTAATTCCAAATTTTTCCTTCTTCCATTTGCAAATCATCTCGTTTAAGAAGAGAAATTAATGCATTTTCTTGAAGGGAAATAAAGTCTTCAGAGTCAAAAACCTTATTTGGATATTTGTCACAATATTATTACACCATTTTTGTAATTCTTGAAGTTGATTATTCTGAAAGCATTTTTGATAAACATCAGCAAAATGTAAACGAAGCCAATGAGACTATTCTTTAATTAAGTAAGATTCAAGATGGTTGGCCAACTCATTAAGGAAGAACTCATGAGCGAAAAACATTAACTTGAAAATAAATGATGCGTCAAAGTTTTCTAGCAAAATCACCCCTCCATAGATATATCTTTATTAATAAATAATTAGATCAATAGTTTTTTAAACAATATATAAAACAATAATAAAATTCATAAAATAGCTTACTTTATAATGACTTCAAATTGTTGAATAGAAATATGTTTTAAAGTAACTGTTTTAATATTATTTTCATCTTTGTTAACGGTTGCCAACTTGTTACGAAAATATAGAGACCTATATCTCAAAATAGCTGAATGTGCTTGGAATATTTTAGTATCTGATGATTCTCCAACTTTTATAATTACATTGAAGTCTTCTTTATCATCAAGTAATTCAAGGTAATCATTTGCAAGTTTATCAAGAAGTTTTATTGCCATTTTTAAAAATGTGTGTGAATTCCAGATTTTGTGGACGACTCTTGATATTTTTTAATGTTGATCAATACTATATTAAGGGAATGTTTAATACCTGTGATCAAACAAAATTTCTAATGTAACGTTAAAATTTGAGATTCGTATCACTGAATTGGAAGTGAAATTGATTTTTTTTATTATTAATGCAAAGTTTAGAAATAACATATATTATTTATTTCTTTTAATTAGCGTCAAATTTACCCTTACAAGCAATGATGACTACAGTATTAGAGTCTTGAACATTTATCAGTTGTCTTTTAAACTTGAAAAAACAACTGTGGGCTGAACGCACATTACATATTGATCCTGGTGCTGAGCTAATAAATAGCGCAAATGTATCTAAAAATCTTTATTTTTTTGCATAAATATAACGCTGATAAAACCTAAAATTGCATGAATTTAAAAATTTAATGTGCGCATACTGTCCATAATTTTAAAATCTATACGCACAAAGCGCATTAATTTTATACACTGCTTGAACTTCAAGATTCGTAATTGTAACGGCAAATCCGGAACAAGATCCAATGTAGAGGATAATTTTCATTATCCTAATATCATTTATCAACCTAATGTTTAATCGACTTTCCTTAGTTAATTTTATTGTAATAGTTATCTGGCATTAACAGCAATTGAGAAGAATATATAAAATATGACAAATAATGGGATTATTTCATAAAATTTAAAGCTAAATAATCGAAACTTTACTAATAATATCATCTTGACAAGTCAAAGAAGCAGCTAATTATTGTATAAATAACATTTTGTTTATTCTCAATATCGATGCCAATTAATTCTACAATAATGAAGAATTTATTAGACAATAAATTGTGATTCGATTGTAAGGATACTTCTATACTTATACTCTAGATTAGAATTGTATGTTTTGTGTATAGAGTTTAGATTTAATGTTGAAAAAAGAACTCATGGAAAGAATAAAAAAATTTGATACGGATTAACTATTAAATCCTCTTTGCTATTTCAAAAAGCCGATTTCAATTTAAACGAATCATTTTATGGATCCATAATTTGAGTTTATTTAGTGTCGCGAAAGATTTAAATGTGTTTGTTAGTGGATATAATGTTGATTGGATGTTAAATAAATGAAAAATATCTGATATATATTATTCAAGGGCTCGATTACATTTCTAAATGGCTTTTTTATCCGCATTGTTTTTCTTACCATTTCTGATTTCTCAAAGCACGTTATTATATTAATAGTAATAACTACTTAAACCGCATGATTAAAATAAGATATACAGTAACTTATAAGATACGATACAATACTTTGTAATTATAACATAATACATTTAATATATACTATATTAATATAACTATGTTAAAATTGGTTGCAGTTTTTACTTTTTCATAGGCGAAAATTTAAAGCTTCTTGTATCGTATTCATGAAAATATTTTTAATGACTAATTTGTTTATTAGCTATTATTCGAGCTGTTCTCTTTGACGAACTGTCATGTGTATATTCAAATAAGCTATTATGAATGAGTATAATTTTCCTTAACCATTATTTTTAAAGTTTAGTTTATAAATTTTTATTTTCTTGACTTCCATTGCATCATATTTTCATTTTTCAACACTTGTCTTAAGTATGATATAGTTTAGAAATAACTCTCGCAGTAAATGATTTATTAGATTTAGTGAATTTACAGTCAGAGCAATAAGAAATATATTAAAAATAATTTTATTTTGATAGGTATCTTACCATTTCGCAGGTTTCTGAGGCTTAATCAGTTTCGCCAAGCACATATTATAATGCAACTTAATACAGTCATACAAGAATTTCTTGTTATTCAATGGATATTAGTGGATACGGTGTATTCCAGAATATTAGTAAGCCACATGACCTTCGGCCACGTGATTTGCTATTATTCTGTGGAATCCACTGATATCCATTAAATAAACAAAAAATTACTTAATCCAATAATAATAACAGCTATATAATTGCGCAATATTCATATAATTCTTATTAGAAATGTTAATTACGTTCGCATAGTTATTATGATTATACCGATTAATAAATAGAGATTGAACAATTCTTTATAACATATCGGCGAATTTTTAAAGAACCCTAAAAATTAAAGGGTATTAACTGACTGGTTGGAGCAGGAAATTCGTCGATTCATGTTTAAAAAAAATTTTGCTACATAATAATTCAATAATAATTTAATGAATGACATATCTGTATTTAAAAAAATTAATCAGTTAAAAGGTGGCGTAATCAGTTAGACATGAATTTTTATATACAATTTTTGATTTTTAGGGTACTTTGTGGGACTGACTGTTCAGTTGATTATGTATATAAAATTATTTGGGGAATCGTTATTGCTGATTGATTATAAATTTCTTAAATTTGAATACCAGTAAAAAGGTTCAATTTGGAAAATCCGCCGATATGATTATATATCTTTTGTAAATAATATGTACTTTATATACCAAATATTGTTATAATTTTTGATCAAAGTTTTTTTTTGGAAATCCATGTAATCTTTCTATTTCCAGGCATGTTCAATTTTGAATATCTAAAAATATTAATGTTTACCGAATTTTTATAAATTTCCCTTAGGAAATTAAACGGTTTCATAATAAAATTATAGCAATGGAGTTTCAAAATTTTGCATTTCGAAAATAAGTATGTTTTTTATAACATTTTTACTACAGTAAACTGCCGTATACAAGACCCCAGATATCAAATCCCATGTACTAGACCCGGTCGTGAATCTTAAATTCTAAAATGACTGAATAATTTTTGTTTTTAAATAACTAGACTGCCCATTATAAATGAAAAATACACTTATTTTTTAAAATTTTCCTTCTAGTGATACAAACTCTCTACAGCATACTTGGTGAAGGAGACTCGGGTCTATTATACGACTGTATGTTGAATTATAGGCGGTACAATAAATAAGATTTTCTGGTCCTAATTTTGAAACTCCCATTATTTGTTTTTAAAAATGCCCAAAGGTTGTTCAACAACACGTATGTAGATCTATTATAAAATACCAATTTCACATTTTAGATTACATGTTCGTTTTTTAACTTGTCGATACTTTAAAAAATAATTTATTTATATAAAAAATTCTAAAAAATAAAGGCAGTTAAAATTTATCATTTTAACTAGGTGTTAAAATTAGTTAAATTCATAAAAATAAAAAATAAAAGACTTTTGCTAATTTGCACCTGGGGTGATTTCACCTCATTACATGTAGAACCAATTGGATTGTAGGATCTTGTGTAACAAAACTAAAGAAAAAATTAAGAAAAAACAAAGAATCTTTAATAACAAAAATTTTATTATGAAAACTCGCTTTATATTTCTAAGTAAAAGTTTTCAACATCTAAATTTGCATATAATACACCTCTTTCTTAATATTACTCTAACCCTAACCCATTACCCTAACCCTAACTCTAATCTTTAATAGTAAACTTATTTATTAAAACATTTTATAATGAGGTGATATCACCCTGGGTGAAAATTAGTTAAAATCAAATAAAAATCTCTTATTTGATAATAAATATTACTTATTTTTATTATTTTGTTACACAAGATCCTGCGACCTGATTGGTAAATCGTGTAGTGGTTAAATCACCAGAGGGAAGTTATCGTTTTATGCTTAACATGCCTAAAATTTCACATCGACAACGTCAAATTAAACAAATAAAAAATCTTTTAAAGACACTTATTAATGAATACGAATAAAGCTATTACTAAAGTTCTGGATAAAGAAATTGATGAAATTTTGGAATTAATGCAAGCCATAGAACTGGATCGATGTCTTACTATACATGAAAGAACAATTAAATCTACCAATTTTTTTCAAGTTCTTTTGCTTGATTATAATAGTTTGCTTGAAAGTTCTCTTTGGAGGCATATTAATATATAAGATAACTTATGTAATGCTATATAAAAAAAATCTAAGTGAATGTTTAATAAGTTATATAAAAAATAATTTGAGTGAAAGTTTAATAAGTTATATAAAAAATAATTTAATCAAAGGCATAGTAAGTAATATAAAAAAATAAATTAAACAAAGGTTTAGTAAGTTATATAAAAGAATAATTTGAGCAAAGTTTTAATCAGCAAAGGCTAAGCAAGTTATATAGAAAACAACTTAAGTGAAGGTTTAATAAATAATTTGAGCAAATGTTTAGTAAGTAATTTGAGCAAAGGTTCAATGAGTAATTTGAGCGAAGATTCAGTAATAAATTAATTTGTGCAAAAGTAATTTGAGCAAAGGTTCTGTGAGTAATTTGAGCGAAGATTCAGTAAGTAATTTGAGTTAAGAATCAGTGAGTTATATAAAAAAATAATCTGAGCAAAGGTTTAATAAGTAATTTGAGCAAAGGTTCAGTAAGTAATTTTTGAGTGAAGGTTCAGTAAGTAATTTGAGCGAAAGTTTTATTATTTACTCTGTACTTGTTATTATTAACTAGGGATCCAACCTCTGATCCGGATAACTGACTAATCGATAACCCGACCCGAAAAAATTATCAACCGGATCATGCTTTTGAAAAATCGGGCTAATATAATAACCGTCTAAATTTTTATATTTTGATATTAGGATGACCTCAAGTTAGTTAACTCCATAAAAGTAATAGAGCATCCGGTCATCTGATTATAAACGGGTGACCTGTTTTAGTTCAGTATCCGGTTTAATTTCGAGTATCCGGATAAAAAATTTTTAATCCGACGGGTCACGGTTGAGAATATCCCAACCGGTTTTGGAATCTTATTTGGGACGTTCTTACCTGTATTGTTAACAATGAACATTTCGTCATTTCCTGCACAATGCCAATTAAAAGAATAAATCATGCATAGATCAGAATCACTATAAGTTTTGTTTAAACGTTCAATCAATAGTCCATTATCATAAAAGAATTAAATTTTTTATTTTTTTTTGAAAAATAATGACTGACTATCGTGACAATGTTTCTGAAGATTCAGAAGACTATGAAAGAGTCAGAGAATTGATAGATATCGATGAAACAATTACATCAAGGGAATCATCAGATTTTCCGGATTCTTTTTGGGAAGAATTTAGAAGACTGAATATAAGTAGCGATCGTTTGAGTCGTAATGAAAGAGAGTTGTCTTCATCTGAATCCGAATTACCCACTGTCACAAATGCTGGAAGCTCCATAAGATTTGAATTAAACACAGCTAATGTTGAAGTTGCTAATGTAACCAGACTTGTCGGTACTTCCGAAATTTCCGAAACCGAGGCTAGAATTATTGAAAGAAGAAAAGAGGCTAATTTAAGAACAATTATTGAAATCGAGCGCTCAATGAAAGTTAGTCTTTGTTATGTTTTAGACTGTACTGGTCTGTATCTATACTATTTTGGTACATCATTTATGATTCTATTTTTTATATAGATATTAGTTAATCATATCATTTAATTTAATTTAGGTTCTATGTCAAGTCATATCGCTGCTGCAAAGGATTGTATTTTACAAGTGATAGAATTCTTTAAAAGCGTAAACCCATGTATTAAATTTAGACTTGGCTTTTGTGGTTATCGCGACCATTGTGACGGTAGCTCTCGACTGCAGATATTTAATTTTACAAGTTCGTGTGAGGAATTCAGAACAAATGTAACCACTGTAAAAGCTACTGGCGGTGGTGATGGTCCAGAAGATGTTCTTGGAGGTCTTAATGCTGCTATAACCAATATGGAATGGGGGGATGGTACTAAAGTTCTTTTCCACATTGGTGATTGTCCGCCTCATGGTAGACGTTTTACTACTATGAGAGATGATTATTCAGATGGTGATCCAAATGGGTTAACGGTGGAGAATGTATTACGAGAGATGCAATTAAAAAATATTTTTTATGCTTTTGGAAAAATCACGAAATATACTGATACAATGATTGAAGTATTTCGTAGCATTATTGGTGAATTTTCAATATATGAACTTATTGGCGATGATCCACTTGAATTAATTAATAAGTTTGTCGCAGCAACTACAAAATCTGTTAACATGTCTATTACGTTAAATTCCTATAGTAAAGGCATGTATTGTTCACGTTTTCCACGAGAGGGACGTGATATTAATCCAAATATACCTGATTGGAATGGTTTACTACCTCGAGAAGGAATAATTTTATGCTATTATCTCCCTAAAAATATTATGGAACTTCGAAATGTATTATACTTTGAGAAAGAAAATCTTATTGCTAAACACTTTAATTTCAAGATTGCACACGATCCATTTGCTGCTGGTGAAGAGAGATATTGTTATTACGCAATTAATACTAAATGTAATCCACCCAGACGAATAGTAATGAAAGAGTTATTGAGTGATAGAGAAGATACATTTGAAAAATATCTTGAAGTTGCAGAGATCTCTGCCATAACGACTTATCTTACTATAAAATTCAATTCAATTGCAGGAAGAAAAACATTCCTCTTGTAAATTTTGTTAGGGTGCACCTTGTGCGTGCTATCATTAATGGCAGGACTCGTTATTATTCCACAGAGCCAGAGTTACAAGGTGCAGAGTTTAGAAGGTTCAATTCAAATAGTGGATTTATTAGAGATTATCGGCCTGTTCTTGAGGCATTTAGTCATTTCACATATCAGCATACAGAAAAATATTTGGTTGTTTGTGATCTTCAAGGAATTGAACATCCTACCGGTCAGTTTTTATTGACTGATCCAGCAATACATTGCGTTGACAATGTAAGGTTCGGGACAACGAATTTAGGTGAGAATGGAATTGAAAGGTGTTTCTTAGCTAACCATCGGTGTAATGATGTTTGTAATAGGTTAAACCTAAGAACAATTAGTAATGTATAGAAAAATTTGATCATAAAAAATCCGAGTTAATAGGGTGATGGAAAAGAGGGATGTAGAAAATTTAGTATAGTAATTTTTTCGGTGCTTCTCACTTAACCGACAGTCATTTTACCGAAAGTTCATTTAGCCAAACATCACATTGGGTTAAAGTTAACATTTTATTAATTGCATTATAACTTATATTTTTAGTAAACAGTCACTTCGTGTGATGTCGGCTAAGTGTGCTGTCGGTGAATTTGTATGTTAAAATATTATTCAAGTTGTTCATAGATTTCATGGATGAGCAATTTAATAAATAATGTAAACAATATATCTTTTTTTTTAACCTTACCATTTAATTATCATTAATTACGATCTTACGATTCAAAATGTAACTAAAAGGCATAATAATAATTTGATGTTTAAATTTACCAATCAATGATGCATTTGCAATACTATTATTATTATTATTATTATTTTTTTTTTTTTAGCTTACGATTACTTAATACGCAATGATAAGTAATGGTACATATTAGGCCATGCAAAGTTGATTTTTCGTTTTGCATTACATGGGTTTCAAAATTCGGGACGGACAGACCGATTTTTTTTTTTTTTTAACTAACTGCAAATAGAATAACTTTCACATTTAAGGCCATACAAGGTTAATTTTTCATTTTGCACAATAAGGAGACCATTATGAATTAAAACCTATTATTATTTATTTGAAGAATAAAAATTACTTTTTAGTTCAATGGGAAATTGATTTTGATGAATCGTTAGTAATTCTTTTATTTTTTTTATACCATTATTGGTTAACTTTTTTTATTCGATTTAATATTAGTCCTTTTTTTTGTGTCATCAGGTGGCAACTGGGAAGCGGAAGATGATCTTGAACAATTCAAAGATAAAATTTCGAATTTTTTATCAATCGAAATCTAATAATGTATTAGAACATGAAATGTTTTTTAATGCTATCGAACATTCCGGTCATGTCAACTACGAAAAGTACGATACAATTACAGCGTATTTAATTTACAAGCGTAAGGCCACGCAAGGTTGATTTTCGTTTTGCATTACCCGCCGTCCCATTTTTCAATTTTTTCAATTATTATTATTTTTTTGTTTATTTATTTATTTATTTATTTTTTTTTAGATCCTAATTGTGCCAATTGTTCGTTTTTTTGACATCTTTTTTTCCCGCTATTTTTCATCCGGTGTCGCCCGATGGAGACCTTACTTTCCCGTAATTGTCTGATAGGGCTGACAGGAGAAATCTGATTGCCGGCCCAATTTTTTGATTCCTTGATCATAATTTCATAATTTTGAAAAGGAAGTTTGAGCAACATTTACATTTTCTTTTTTATGATTGATTTCATTATATATAAACTGCTTCCGACATCTGAATCGATCGAAAGTGAAAGTTGTCACTTTTACTATTCATTTTTCAGGAAAAAAAGGTAATTCGTTGGATGGTTAAAGGTTAGTTCTAAAAATTGGATGTAAGTAAGTACGTACATAATTTATTCACACGCTCAACTTTGTATCTTTCTTGCATCTGCTCTGCTAATATTTTTTTCAACTCCAACTCTTCCATATGTTCTTCTAGATCCATTGTATCAAGAATATTTTGCTTGTAACGAGTCCAGTGGAGTTTGGATTTCTATGTTGAAAAAATAGAAGGGAAGTTATAATTCTTCGTATAACGAATAAAGAAATAATAATAATTATCTACATGTACACCATCTATCTTTATCATACAAAATACATGTATAAGTATATATAAAAAATCGTACAATTGGAAAAAGAAGCAAACAATAAAAGTATATATAAAAATATAAAGACCTATACTGTACAATATGCAGGCAGTAAAAAGATGAAGGCCCATACATTGTACAGTCGATCTAAAAAATCCCATCGTCCTTGTACAATGTACAGTGACTAAAAATAAAAGAAAAAAAAAACAAAATAGACGTGGAAACAGAAAAAAGGGTCTTCAAAAAAAATAAACCAAAATAAAAATAAATAAATACATTGCTGCTTTTGTTTGAGGAAGGAGGATTTTGTGCCATTATTTTGTTGCCATCCTCCTTGAAAATTTTTCTATTCGCTTCTTTTCTCTTTGTAAAAATTTAATATGTTCTTCCAGAAGTACAGTACCAACGAAAGATATAAGACTTTAAGTTTTTGAAAAAAGAAGTAATTTAAAAACTTTTAAGTTCTATCGAAGCATGACAAGAGTTCTTTTAATTGGCTAAAATGTTAATGGTTTTCATAAATGTGATTGGCTAATGTTTTAATGATCCTCCCAACTTTAAAACTTCGATTTTAGTAAAGCTCAAAAAGACAAGTTACCTAAAATCATTTTTGATCTATTAATTTATTGATAAAACAGTGTAGCGAATTCATAAAAATCTTTATTACTTAGCAAAGTTTGGATACGCTAGAATATTAGTAGTATCGCTTATGACATTTTGCAGATTTGTCTGCAAGGTGAAGTACGTATGTACGTAAGGGGTAAAATTAATTGACATCCGGTACATCGTAACACATAAATAAAAGGCACACCCAAAAACAAAGAGAAAAAATTCTCACGTTCGTGTTGTATTAGTAAAGAAAATATTAATGCTGTAGTGTTAAGGCCAAAAGTTATGAAAATGAGACCGAAATATTTTGGCCCTTGTTCTATTGTTAACTTTCGTTCAATCACGGAAGTTGCATATACCAAATGTCAGGAAAAACGAACACTAGAAACATACCCTTACCTCAAGCTTGGAAACCAACTCTGCCACCCACATTATTGTAAAATTGTAGAAGGTGATAGAAACCAACGAAGGCATAAATAAAAAAAAATAGCTTATTAAAGAAAGACAAGTATTAGAACCGATAGAACCAATATCCATTTCAAGCAATTGTCCGATAGGACTGATGGAAAAAATATGACTGCTGACCTAATTTTTTGATTCTTGTTGTGCAAAATGAAAAAATTAACCTTCATAACCTTAGATGTGAACATTATTCTATTAATTTACAATAAATTAAAAAAAAAATCCAACTGACCGACCCAAGTTTTCAGATTCCATGTAGTGAAACGAATAATCAACTTTGCGTGGCTTTATAATTAAAAATTAAAATTTCTAGCCATCCAGTAATCCAATTCAAATATACTTTTTTTTTAATTTGTAAAACTTTCTAAGCTTTAAAAAAATAAAAAAAAAAGTTTATTTAAATGAATGGCTAGAAATTTTTAATATTTATTTATAAAATCTACATAGTCTCGTAAGGTCATTTTCAATTCAAAGACCCACATTATAAATTTAAACTTAACTTACTGACATTTAATATTATATATTATGTATACGCGGACATTGATGTCCGCGAGACTATGTGATTATAATAATATTAAAAATTAGTATTATTAATTCTTAGAAATTTGAACTTAATATTATTTGCATAATTACAAGTTATTAGCATAGTACTTTTTCTACTAACACTTATATTATATTATTAGATATTCACGGACATGAATGTCCTTGAAATTTTGTGATAAACAATACACCTATATTATAACAATAATTTAAAAGTTTGCATTATTATGTTATTATAAATTCGAACTTAATATTATTCACGTCATTATAAGTTATTGGTATAATTATTTGATTGGCTAGATGCAGCAGTAACAATTATTTAAGCCTTATTGGTTACGTAAAAATTCAGGTCACGTTAGAACTATCTGATTTGTGAGTGTTACAAAATATTATCTGAACCTATACAAATGTGATTATATTAATTCGTTAGTAGAACAAACAGATGTTTTTGTTTCAACTATGGCTTTTTTAGTGGTACTGTATTGGATAAATAAATTTGGAGGGTGCACTATAACACCTTCCCAATAGTAATGTTGAAGGTTCCTTGTTTAATATTAAATAAGGAGATAAGTACTTAATAAATGATAAATTTTTCGAATAATAAATTTAGATGCGCATAATAATAACGCATTTAAAGAATATAACAACTAAAACAACCATAAAATTTTTTAAAATAACAATTAAAACAATTATAATTCAAAACAAAAATCATAAAATTAAATTTGAATATATTTTATAAGCAAAATATGTATTAATTTATACTTAATTATAAAATAGATTATTTATTATGAACCTGTAGCAAAGACCTTCAAATTTTTTTAGTTAATAATAAAAACATTAATAACTAATTAATAGTAAATATATAGTAATAATTAATAAATTCAATCACTGTTAATAATCCCTATACGATCACATTAAAAACTGCATATTAAACATTGTATAAAATTACGATATTCTAATTGATTGCTTGATATATACGCCTTAAGAGTTCAAGATCCTGTTAATCCATTGAATCTTTGTTTTTGGTTGTTTAGCACTTGTTATTTTGTCTAGAATTATAGTTCCAAGAACCAAAAACAAAGCTCCAATATCCTTTTTTAACACATCGGTTTCAATGTTTGAACTGCTTAAATGGATCATGATGGGTTCGTTAATGGCGCCTATTTGATTGCTAGTAGTCACTATGGTGAAAAACCACTTTTCACCAGTAGTGACTACTCTGTAGACATATTCAGATTCATTACGCTTTCTCTTCTTATTCTATAAATAAATATAAAAATATTAATCAAAATATAATTTAGTTTATAGTATTAACATTTTGTAACCTTAGCTTTAATAGTCTTCTAGAAATTTTTTATTGGCAATACTGATAGCCAATTTAAAGCATATAAAAATTTTAAGTTTTTATCATATTAGAGCTAACCATAAAAATTGATATTTTTCATATAGCACAATTAGTGGTTTGCTATTGTTAAATGCAATAAATTATTATTGCTATCAAAATAGCTAGAACACTAATTGTCCGGAACAAAGCAGAGGTTACATTTTAAGTTATTAGCCGATTTTTGTCTGTCTGTCCACATATGTAATCAGAAATAAAATCAACGCATACTACCTAATTTTTGTCTGTTTGTCCGGACATATAACCATTTCTGTTTTTCTAGTTATGCATGTACATGCTTTCAATTATATAATATCAATATTTTGAGGCTAAATTAAATAAGTAAAAACCTAAATTTTTCTTGCAAGTTTTATTTGCCCATATATATCTTACCTGGCAGGCAGCCTGTAATTGAACAAAATTTTGGGCAAATCCATGTTCAATATTCTGCGATTTGGCTTCTATTACGCAGAGAATATCTTCACCCTGCTTAATAGTAAAGTCTAGAACCTTTACCATTAACACCAGATAAAGCATATTCTCTGCGCATTTTAATATTTTCCTCTGATTCAAATGTTGAAACTACGCCTAGCAAAATCGCACCTATGAGTTCAGACTTTTCAGCTTCATTAGTACAATTTTCAATTGTGCCATATGCCTTCAAAAGTTTCTTTAAAAATGATAAATTAGTATTTTGTCATTTTATTCTTATTATATATATGACTTAAAATAAAATCTATGCAAAAATGCTTATATAAATAATGCACAGGGTGTATTTACATAACACCCCAACTCATACAGGGGTCTCCAAAATTCCTGGTTGGGATACACTGGTGTGCATCGGAATCTGGTCGGCTGGATTTGAATTGATCAATTTTGGCTCAAAGATCATAAAAAATTTTACTAATAAATCATATCCATTCATTAAGTAAAAAATGCCAGCTGATAATTTTGCTTTAAAACCTGCTAACAACTAGGGCTAAACGCTGACCTAGATCTGACGCTTCTGATCCACAAATTTGAGGATGGTCCTGGAAAAATTATAATACCCCTGTGCAATATTCTGATAAATCATAAATAATTCACGTATATATAATTTATATTATACCTTTATATGCTCTACAGTTGAATTTATGTCACTTTCGAACTGTGACATATCTTCAACTGTATCTATAAAAATTATTTAAAATTATACTTAAATAAAATAAAAATAAAAATAAAAAAATATAGTTACCTATATATAATGCTTACCTAGCTTCATTTTAGGTAACTCGTCTATTCGTTCAATATTCAACACAAATAAATTTTCATTTGGGCAAATTTTTTGTATAAAGAGAAGGGCTATAATTTATAAATTCATGTAATCAATTAGTATTAAATTATTTTAAACTGCGCAATTTACAAATTTAAAATTTGTACAAAATCTATAGTAAATATTACAGATTTGTAGACTTGCTCCGAATAGACCTGGCTACTTAATGTTAGTTCATCATTATTATTCTGAGCTACATTGCTTACCAATGCTTGAATATTCTCTGCATTTTCTTGACGTTCTTTATCTCGACTAAGTTAATAAAATTTTGTTTAATACAGGATTAATATTTTAAAATTTACTATAGTATCGTAAAATAATAAGCATCTGAATTCTAAAATTTTTTATTACCATTTCCAGAAATTGTTAATTTGTCCTTTACGCACCTTGCCGAGATAGTTTAAGGCCTAAACATCAAATAAAAATTTTTTTATTTAAATGCTTCATTTATAAAGACTTGAACTGCATTTTGAATACTTACTTTTTTTACCTTTATTGCTTGGTCTTTTTTCTCAGGAACATTATCAGCAATATGTTTAAGGTATTCTATATACATACTGTTCTCAAGTTGTCTATCTCGTAGCACATTATGTTTATGGCAAAAATTTAGATAGCCGATTAATGTCAATATTTGCTTGATTCGAAATATTTGAAATTATATCTACATATAAAATAAATTTTAAAATAAATGTTAAATTAAACGTTTAAAATCTTGATAAAAACATTACTTACTCTTCGGCAATATTTTCTTTATTTATCGTTATAATTGGAGGAGCAGAAGTAGTAAATCAGAAATCAGAACGTTTCAAAGAAAAAGAAATTGCTCAAACAAGGAAAGTTGGCAGTAAAGTGAAAGTTGTTGGTAAAGGAAACACAAAAAAGAAAGTTGTTAGTAAAGGAAACAGAAAAGAGAAAGTTGTTAGTAAAGGAAACAGAAAGAGAAAGTTGTTGGTAAAGGAAAGGTGGTCTGAAAAAGAAGATTGTTGAACAAAGAGAGGGTTGTATCTAATAATATACTAAACTTAGAGACGTGTAAAGAAATAAAATATAGTTTAGTTTAAATAACTAAAGCATTTTTTACACGCGTGAAAAAAAGAATTTATATAGGTGAGTGGTAAATAATCATATATTGCGATGCAGATCATGACATAGTCATTGGTGTGATGCCAATCATCACATGGAAAATACTGACAATATAATATTTAGTATGCTGTTATTACTTGTGATGATTTGGCATTACGTATATGATCCATGTGACAATTTAAAATAACAGATCTGCATACATATTACTTCTCCAAAAAAGGAATTATAAACAAAATCCGCTAATACGTGTATTTAGTGTTTAGCAATAAATTATACTAGTTATGTAAACCATAAAATGAAATTGCAAACAAAAAACTTATCATTAATACATGCATTCAACGGTTAGTAACAATTAACAAAACTTAAAATATTTTATACAATTATTTGTATTATTAAGTAAGCATAAAACATTTATTAATCCAAAATTACAGCTCTAAATGCAACATACAATTTTATATTCTGTAATAAAAAATATTTACAATCTCATAAATGCAATTTTTTAAATCTTTCTAAATGTACATTGTCAAAAAGTTTAGCCCACTACACAAGGATTAAAAGCTCATGTTCATATCTAAAGCTACTGTCACGGTTAAAATTTTAACCCGTAACTTAAATGCAAATTGGTAACACCAGAAGACTCCAGTGATCCAAACTATCCGAAATTACAAGCTTTGGTTGTGGCGAAGGCTTGGAGATAATACTGTAATTTGTTCCTGGAAGTTGTTTGCATACAATGTGTGGAGTAACCAATTATTGTTGTCTATAGATTGCCAGCCAAACTAGTAATTGTTTGCTCTTGGTTCTTAGCATGCCAAGAGTTATAGTAATTTTGGCTTGTAGGGATTATATAGGAGGCTTTTTCAAATATTACTGTTCACAGCCCGTAAAGCAGCATTATAGGTGCAAGGAATCGCGAAAAGATAAAGCGCAGTAGTTCTTAATAACTCAAAGTCTTTAAAGCCTGAGTTTCTATTTCATCAGATTAAGGTGCTTGATTATATAGTTATAATAAGAAACAGATTTTCATAGTGTAGTAGTTTTGGTTTAATTGTATTCTTTAATTTGTCGCTATATTGTTTTAGTGTAGTCTTTATTAATATTATTGTAATAAATTACCCCGATGCTTAATTAATTATATCATATATGTCTTATTTAAATCAATCACGTAGATTGATCAAATTAAGTGATAAGACCTACGGGTCAAGAGCGTAGTGGTTAGCACTCCAGGTCACAGTCACAAGGTCGCGAGTTCGAATCCAACTAGGGACAGTCTCTGCTAGGAACACGGCTGAGACTTATTTGCGCGGGTAACACAAACCAAAAAAGGAATCTGATTTTGCAAATAAACAAAGTGCGTGTGATAAAAATTTAGGGTTAGGGCCTTAACGTTAGAGGCTATAGGGTTAGAGTGATACTTAATATGAGTAAAATTTCATTCTCGTCATTTTTAATTAGTGCACCAAGATCGATTTAAACATTAGTTTTTGTGTGTTTTCGCTTTTTTCTTCTTTTAAGCGTGTTCAAATTCTTCGTCGGGCTGATCCGGAATAGTCAAAATTTGCACTCTCCGATTCGCTATTTCCTCTCCAGGAGATTGTATTGCATAGCCACAGGGTCGTGGACGACCAGATAATGCGAACCCGTCAACAAATGACGTAAACATTGAGTAAACTCAACTTATAAAGTGCGATCTGACTGGTCGGTCATGGTTAGGAAACTGCGGACCTAGATAAAGTAGGTCCTACACTGCGGGACCAGGGACCCGGAACGTCAAGAGACGGACTTAATGGAGCATGAGTTATCTCACTAGTTCGGTGACGAATCAGAGGCCATATGCCTGCCATCGATCTCCACTGAATGATAACTCTGGTCTTAGAAAGTAACAGAAATCCTAAGGTATCTAGGACCTTCAGAATAGCGGAGGAAGGTTAGAATCAAATAAAAAATAAAAATAAAAAAATAAGTGATAACCCCAACCCAGATTAAGTGACATCATAAACTTGCATACTAGGGCTCCGAAGTCCGGGTCTGGCTGCACCCGGACTCGAACCCGGGCTCGAACCATAAATTTTGCCAATTTCGAACCCGAACTCAGACCCGAACCGGACTCAAACATGATAATAGGTTCGGTCCGGGTCCAGTTCGAAGTTCGCGAACCTGTCCGGGTCCGGGATTAGCATTCTAAAAAAAAAAGATAAAATTGCTTAAGCTATATATATATTATATAGTATTGGACCCGGGTGGGTGGCTACCCAGGTTACCCGTTCACCCGCCGCGGGTTACCAAGTTTTTTTTTGGTTCATTTGACACTGTGTGCACTACGCTATATGGGCGATTACGCATCAAACAGTCTCATGAAATTTTTGAATTTTTTTTTTTGTAAATTTTTTCTATTTTTAAAAAATTAAATTTTTTTTTTCAAGTTTTTTTTTTTTTTTTTGGTTCATTTGACACTATGTGCTTTTCTCTTTTTTGTTTTTTTTGTGTTAATTGGGCTTATTTTTTTTTTTTTTTTTTTTTTTTTTTGTTCATTTTACATAATGTGTACTACGCCGTATAGCAGATTATGCATCAAACGGGCTTAGACATCCTAATCCGTTTGACCCGGCATGACCCATACAGGTCACCCGATCCGGGTCAGAATACTTGATAAAGCCTGTATATATAGTTTATAACCTACTCATACAGGTTATCCATATTGGTGACCCGCGGATGACCCATAGGTTGACCCACGAGTGACCTATAGGTGACCCACGGATTGAATACCTGGGTGGGCCATAGGTCGACCTGGGTCACCTACCGGACTTTCGGACCGGACTCAAACATTCGGACCGGACTCAAACCGGACTCGAACCAAGCCAAAAGTTTGATATTCGGACTCGGACCGGACTGAGTTGTAAAATATTTTGAGCCCGAGTCCGGTTCAAAATTCGAACCGACTCGGACTTGCCTAAAGTCCGGCCTCAGTCCGGGGCCGTCGGAGCCCTATCGCGTACTAGCACTTTAAATTAACACTAAGTGAATCATCGGAGCTAAATTGGACCCAATATACCATTGCCTCCCAAGTTTTCATTTGCATATCGTGGAATCAGAAGTTGGGTCAATGGTAAGATTTTTTTCTATCAGCCTGTTGAATAATTCTGGGAAATTAAGATATAGAATAGTTCGTACAATTAGGAAAAAAATTTTTTGTAACATTAAAAAAATGGATCAATGGGTTATACAAAGCAAAAAATTAACTTTGCTTGGCCTGGGAGGTCTAACTATGTATACTATATTTACCAGTTGAATCGTGTTAGTAATGTACTAAATTTCGAGTACTTTGCCAGGTTCAGAGATCATGTATTTTTTTTTGGCTTTTCTCTCTCTATCTATTTGAGTTTCTATGGTTTGAAATAGATACTTTCTACATTTGTGGATATCTGATCTCTTAGCACATTCTTACTTATCTGTCACGATAATCCAAAATAAACAGGCTTTGACCATCCTTTATAAATTAAAATATTTTTCAAAAATGCTATGAAATCGAAAACAATTTAATCAAACATCAATGAACTAAAATTATAAATATTAAATACTTACAAGATCCCTATGAATGTATTATTTTCATGCAAGAATAAAAGTCCGTGCACAATTTCTTTAGCAATATGTAATTCATCTTTCTATTGAAATTTGACTATATTAGAGGTTGAGTCTTTCTAAGTAATTTCATCTTTTCTAAAATTTCACAAAGAAAATTTCATCTTTCACCAGGTTTAGGCCTTCTAGTTATACAAGACAATTTCGTCTAAATTAAAAAAGTATCGTAGGTTTAGTAAAATTGAGATTTCATCAAAAATTCTTGAATTGCCTTGTGTCATTGGACGTCCCCAAGTAAGTACAGCGTATTGGATAAAGGCATTTGTTATTTACACAATGATAGAATCCGACATTCTAAATCATATTTTATGTCAAGGTTCTCCTACGTATAAGGTTACTTACTTTAATCTAATTCCATTATACGTATTGGATTAACTCATTTAAGCGATAATCCGGCATACTATATAATATATATACATGTTTTTAAGCAAATTCTTTCCAGAATTTGTAGATCTTAATGTATATATACATCATAATCATATGCTAAGAACCTTCTACGCCAAAAGAGCTAATTGACATGGAAGCATTCAGATCTTTTATTGAATGAAACTAATAGTATTTCCCATGTCATTGAACGTCTCCAAGTAAGTACGACGTATTGGATAAAGGCATTGGTAATTTACAAAATGATAGAATCCGACATTCTAAATCATATTTTATGTCAAGGTTCTCCTACGCATAAAGTTACTTACTTTAATCTAATCCCATTATACGTATTGGATTAACTCATAAATTTATGTGATAATCCGGCATACTAGATATATATATATATACCTTTTTAATAAAGGAAGACTTAACAAATTACTTTTCCAGAATCTGTAGACCTTTAGTGTATATATATATCATAATCATATGCTAAGAACCTTCTACGCCAAAAGAGTTCATTGACACAGAAGCAGTCAAATCTTTTATTAAATGAAACTAATAGTATTTTACCAAACTTGCGAATATACCTTTTAATCTTTTTTTTAAAATAAATTGGTCAAAAATCTAAATCGTCATTTGACACGTTATTGAATGTGTTCCACATCACACGATAATCCAAAATATGATGTATGTCTTTAGTTGTCCTAAAATATTTTTTGAAAGCTATGAAAAATCGAAAACAATCAAACATTAACAAATTAAAATTTAAATACTTACAAATTCCTATAAATGCATTATTTTCATACAAAATAAAAGTCCATGTACAATTTTTTATCAGTAAGAATTTATTTTCCATCAATTATTCTTATTGCTCTTTAAATATTAATGTATTTTCTACGAAGTAGAAAGCATAATATAACGACCCGAATTAAATTTAATTTTGACCGAAGTTCGAAAATGTTATTTCGTAAAGATGCAGTATGATAATCTTGCTATTCAAACCCGATTGAAAAGTGTCATAGGAGAACCCACGTAAAATTTCTAACTCGGAGCAAATATTTAGTACATAACGGATGAAGCATAAATGGTTATATATAACATCTGTGGGAAAAGCAAAGTAATAAACGTTAAAAGACAAGAAAAAGAAAAAAAACAATCAATAAGTATTTAAATCTACAAGTTTGAATTTGTCTAATAAAGATACTTTCATTAAAACTATTCTTCTTGTTTTCAGGATTAGACTTTTTCTTCATAATAATATATACATATTTTCCTTCCAGTTTTACATTCGATACGATTAAGGATATTTATTTACTGCAAAGCCAATTAGTACAATTTTTATTCGTTAATTTGATGTATAAATTAAATCCATGTAAACAAAATTCATGACCTTGATTGGCCGATTCACGCAACAACGAAAAATTTTCCGGTCACGTGACTTGTCGTCAGGATCAGGTGTAACGTAAAAAGACGCTTTTGTAATTTTTCATAAAAATCACTAATACAGTAATAACTCTGAATTTTGTCTATGAAATCGTCTTCTGCGCACTAACAAAAAATTCCTTCAAAATTTTGGTATTAGCCAAACCATTACTTTAATTCTTACGATTGTTTTGATTTTCACGTTACACCTGATCTCAAAATATGGTTGGTGACGTCACCTAAAAGTCACATGATCGGAAACTTTTGTCATGTACCCCAGTATCCGCCCAGTCTACGGACACGAACTACCCAACCGCACCAGGGTCTAGACACTTTTGCAGTAACGTGACGTGGCGCATGAGAATCAACCAATCGGAGAACGTAAATTTTGATCGTCCCGGATCAGTCCGACATCAAAACAAAACACGTGTACAAGAAGAAAAAAAGAGAAAAGAGCGAAAATACTCGAAAACTAGTGTTTAAATCGGCCTTAAAAACCACATAAAAATGTCCGGAACGCGATTTTACATATATATAAGGACCTTCTAAGGCTATATACACGAACCCTAACCCAAACCTTAACAAAAAAGCCAAAAAGTTAATCCGAAGACGCCACACCACGTGATGGTCACGTTACTGCAAAAGTGTCTAGACTGCAAATCTTACGTTTTTGATACTCCTGCACTTACTTTTTTGATACTCCTGCATGTACCCCAAAATTATGATACTGATCTGCATATATACACGTGATAAGGAGAGCATCGCCGATTATATAATATAAATTATATTGCTACTGTATATATCAGATATGTACGTACGTGCGTGCGTTATATAATTTTTTTCATTTTCGTTCAAACGTCAAAAACTTAATGCAACCGAGTAAAATCACCGGTTATTTATATGAGATTTATCAACCGGCTCATAACTCTTGTTACCTGGTGAACTTGTGTAAGTTCTATCGGCCAGCTCACAACTATTGCTACGTGAGTAATCTAGGTTTGGTTATTCGTCTAAAATATAAAAAACCTTAGTCAATTCCTAAATCTTAATTTCATTTTATTTACAACAAATTTAGTACGTGAATATAAAAAACGCTTATTAATCCAAGTGTTCAAAATAAGCTATTCGATTTTTATAGTTATTTACCTCATTTTATTCTCTACGCGAATATGAATATTTATTAATCTAAAATTATGAATATTTGCTTATTTAGATCAAGTATAAGATGTATCAAGCTATTCAAATTTATGGATATTTACTATTTTATTTTATTGCCGATAATTTGTATGTGAGGATTAAATATTTACCGGTAAGTATTTAAATAAGTTGAGCAAATTCATGAATTACTTTCTTTATTCATCATAATTTAGTAAGTGTGAAGAACATTTATTATTTTCGTATTCAATTAAGTTATTCAAGTCCATGATTTTTTCCAATCGTAGTTAGTACGTGATTATGAAAAATATTTATTAATATAAGTTTATGGATATTATTGATTTAGATCGAGTATAAAGTATATCAAACTATTCAAATCATGAACCACCACTATTTATAATTTTATTTTATCATAATTGGTGTGTAAGTATTAAAAATTTAAGCAAAATAATATGTGCAAATTAATGAATATTTCTATTGCTTACCTTTTTTTTACTCATCATAATTTAGTGTGTAGGTGTGAAGAACTTATTTATTTTAGTATTTAATTAAGTTATTCGAGTTGATAATTATTTGAAATTGAATTTATAATTAGTATGTAATGAAAAATATTTATTAATCTAAGTTTATGAATATTATTTATTTAGATCGAGTGAAAGGTGTACGTATTAAGCTATTCAAATAATGAACGTCCACTATTTATAATTTTATCTTATTACCGGTACTATTAATTTGTGTGAGTATTAAATATTTAATCATTTATAAATATTATGCTCAATTTATCGCTTACTTTTTTCATTATAGTTTAGTGCGTAAATGTATCGAGCATTTATTAATTTAAGTATTCAAATTAAATAATTTAATTTTCATTTATTCTGATTAGTATATTATTATAAAAATTATTTATTAATCCAAGTTTATAATTATTTATTTATTTAGATCGAGTATATAAGGTGTATTAGACTATTTAAACCTATATGTATTAATTCTTATATATTTGTGTTTTTGCGGATAACTAAGTGCATGAATATTTATCAATTACTTTCATTTTATTTATGGCACTTACTGGAAGGCATCGGGTTAGTTACAAGTTATAAAACGATTAGAACTAAGATTAAGACTAAGATTAGAACTAAAATTAGTCGCAAAATCAAAAAAAAAAAATGTATATTTATTAAAAAATGTGTATTTATTTTAAATAAAAAATCAAATGAAAATTGATTCAATTAATTTTAAGTACAGAAGTATGCCAATTAATAAATAATCCCAAATATATAATCAACACGAATAAATACAATTAACAATAATTCAAGCATTCTACTCAATAAATCGCCAGAATAAAATACAAAGATTCGATCTATCTTTTTTTCATAAGTTATTTTGACTAAACGCAAAATTCGTATCTCGAATTCAGGAGTCTTCATGCTATGTAAGATTACTTCAATTGGGGAAAAGGGACGAAATTAACAAAAAAACATTCGTCACAAAAAATTAACAATCTCGTGAACTATTGACCAGAATTATGTGATTTTGGTACCATTCGATTCGTCTCGATGAGATGAATCGAATGATACCAAAACTATATAATTCTGATCAGTATTTCGCGAGAAAATTAATTTTTTGTGACGAATTTTTTCGTCACTTTTTCCTGCACCAAGCCCACGGTGTTAAGAAATCGCCCTAAATTAAAAATATTGTAAGTTTAAATCTATTATTTTAAAAAATATATTATTTTACACCTCAATTAGCATTGTTAGACGAACTATTTTTTATGGTATTAAACGTTCAAAACTACCCGATCAATATCTAAAGTTTCGTCTAACAATTATATCCCAACTAGTTAAAACAAAGCAAAGTTCAAATAAACTTAAATAACTTATCTTGAATAAATAGAACTAGTTAAAAAGAAACACAATAGAACGTATTAACGAATTGAATAGCTTAAATATATCAGTTACATTAAATTAATGAGCGATCTACTTACTATAAAACAATCTACTACTTTAATAATGTACCAGCCTTTCAAAGTTTCATTTTACTGAAAGCTCTCGCCCGGTGCATCTACTTAAATCACTTTTTACATCATGAATTTGCGTACTGGAAAAGAATGTGACGGAAATAGGTAAAATAATTGCAATGTTCGAATGTTCGAGAGCATGGGGAGAAGTTCTTTTTTTGTTTTCGTAATTTACGAAGATCATATGATAAAATTTTAGATGTGACGAATCGACTTAAATTTTGCATTTATTCTATACATGTAATTATGCGCTTTATTATACATAATAAAAGAACTAAACAATTATTATGTTTAGTCAACTACATTTAACGTTTAATAACATTCAAAATGTATTGACGTGCAAGATCTAATCTTTGAGTAAGTGTTTCCGGGTCACCAATAAGTTGGCTTGTAGTTGAAGCAGACTGTTGAGTTTCAAATACCATTGGTTCCGATTGAGAAGTGACTACAGAAAGTGTTTTAGACGGTTGTTGAAAGGTTATAGTTGGCATTACGGTTTCTGAGTTATGCTCATTAGCTTGCGAAGTTAAAGTAGAGGTTGCTGAATAATACGTTTCATCATGTTGATTCTAAAATAAAAATTATTATAATTAAAGAAATAATAAAAATTATAATTGTAATTCTAAATAATTAAATAAAGTGAATAATTACTTTAATCTTTCGTTTTGCATTTCTTATACTTGTCGTCTTTCTTTTTTGAACTGAAGGTGGTGGAACTTCATAATTCATATCTTGAGGTTGAATTGAACGTAGAATGCGGCTAGGTTTGCGTGGTTTTGCTGATGGTTTTGGAGGCGCACCATTGTTTACTGATTGCTTTTGGCTTAATTCCAATGGCCGGAAAGGATCAGTGCAAGCGGTTGAATATTTTTTTAAAGGATAAAAAATTTGTGCACCTATAATATTTAAATTAGATCGATTTTTATTATATAGTAATAAAGAACGTATATTTTAGTATTAGTAATACAAATACCTTTAATATTATAAAGGTTAACTATTTCTTGATATGCTTCCTCCGTAGACCCAAGATAAATTGTATTATTTTTTTGATCAGAAGGTATAACTCGTTCTTTGTTTTTGAAAAAGCTAACCAGCTTATTTTTTGTTTCATGTACCACATTCGCAGTATTTACTTGTGCTGTTGAAAATATTCTTGCGGCGTAACAATGTTTACAGACATCATGAAATGGCCCATTCCAGATGTAATCTAAACATTGTGGACATTCCCCTGTAACAATATTTGTGGTATAGAATCCATTTCGGCGCGCAACGTTACAATTATCAGATAGCAGCTCCATCATCGGTTGAAGATAAGTAATATTTTCTTTTTCTAATTCTATTAATTCCTCATTGCAATATGAGTCGATAATTTTTAATTCATGCTGTTTTTTAATATAATAACAGTCAGGATTGTCCGATTGTTCAACTAATCCTAAGAGAAAATATAACCTTCCTTGATTTAAACGTCGATTCATATCTGAGGTCATTTTGGATAGTTCATTTTGCTGTAATAGTTTTATAATATTAATACAGTATATTAAATTATATACTATTTATATATTACAATACTAGGCTATTTAACTTACTTGTTCGATTGATTGTGCATTAAAAACTGTAACCAACCCAGCCTCATAAGTAATTTGACCCGTTCCTTGTTCATTTAAATTCTCACGCATCAATTTTAGTCCATATAGACGCTCAATAAATGTAACAACAGTTTGTTTTCCTGATAACCGGGATTCAACTGTACGATTCATTCTTTCAGTATAATTATTGGTAGTCATTAAATTTTTTTGATTAATTGGAAGGCGACCAGCATCAATAAATTGTAATCTCCATTCATTGCACATCCAATTATTATCTAAGTCCTTAGTTAATGAGGTTTTCTGATCTTGAGTAAGTGGAAGAGCATTAAGAAAGTTTTTATAATAATTTGCCATTTCGAATGCTTTTTCTTCAGTACGGCATCGGCCAACCATTTTAAATCCCAAAGCGATTATATATCTAAATATGTATAAAAAATTAATATCAGATATATTATCTATTACGTATATAATTGTAATACTGTAGAAAAAAACTAACCGTAATGAATGTGGAATGTTCCATTCTTTTAAATTATTACCGAATGTTTGCATAATGTGAAACCAGCAAAGTATGGTTCCACGTACAAGTCCCTCTACTCCAAGTTTAGTAGGGTAGTGTTTGTCAATCATTGCATATGGATTCCATACTTGATTAATACAATTACGAATTCTTCTAAACCCTTTATTATTTGGAAGATCTTCATAATACCATGAATGCTCACATGTGGGATCATTACAAGGGATATTCTGTTTAACTGCATTAATTGCTAATCGTATTGACCAATTGTTCTCTTTATTACTCAATCCTATAATAATAATAATAATAATTATTATTAAATATAATAGTAATGCAGCAATTCAATTATAAATATATAAACTTACCAAACGCTAATGGAGTTCCATGCCGTGCACTATTTTCAACTACTATAGTTAAAACTGGAGCACGATCAATATTAAGATCGTACTTTCCATCAACACCAAAACAAGCCTGCCCAAAATCCCGACTATTGTGTAACCAAAACTCATCAGATACTGTCAACTGATAGTAATGTTCTGCAGAATTTTCAGATTTAGATAGATCTGGTTGTTGATAATATAAAACATAACCTTTTGGTTTCAAAATTTCTTCAACTAAATAATGCAAAATCGTCCATGGGCCTGCATAATCTTTTAGTCTTCTATCCTCACGAACAATGAACCTTTCCAATTTTTTATTATCACAAATTTCTCTACTATTTAATAATGCTTTGCTTAGTTCTTTCTCACTAGCACCATTTAATGAATATAGTAACTTTCCTTTAATTGTTTTTGCTGTTTGATGATCTGCACAACGATTAATTGTAATTTGATCTCGAATTTGACGTGTCAAATTAATTCTTGTAACTTTCGGAGTATTAGTCATTAACATATTAGGAGGAAGATGTATTCCTTCAATTTTAATTCGAAGTTGATGACTTGAATTAAGGTATGATAGTCATGAAAAAGAATGAACCCGAACAGAGCAACGATGCATATCATTACCATTTTTTAAGTTATTTGGTAGATTGTAATTTGAACATCCCAGTAAACATTCACCAATACCACCACATTGGTGTTGACAAGTTTTCCCGTCACCAGCACAATACATAACCCATGACCAACATAGTTTGTCTTTTTTAACTCCAGCTTGAATTTGTTCAATATACTCTTGACCCTTAGTTGTAAGCCTTAAAATATCATCAATACGGTTTGTTGATTTTTGTTTGTTACAAGCTGTCCATTCTGCAAACTCAACTGCACCATCTATACGACAAAGCTCAATTAACTCTTCATGTATTAATTTTGATGTCTTTACGTGACTTTGGGATTTTAAATGAGTATTTTGTAAAAGCGGATGTTGTAAAATATACCATTCAGCTACACATCCAAAAGGAACTGAAACCGAATTGTCATTATTGCAAATAATTTGGTTTTCATACATTTAAAAAATTAAACTATGTAATTTTAAAAGTAAAGTTTTATTCTATTTGCTTTTATCTTAGTTTGTCTTTTGCTTTAATCTTAGTTTGTCTTTCGCTTTAATCTTTATTAATTCGTACAAAAAAAATAACAATCAAACTATTTATTTGTTTGCTTTAATTATGCATTGTATGTGTTACGTGTAGAGTTTGAAACTGGATTCGACCTTCAGATATAAACCTGATTTCCTTCGGATTCGATCTAAATTCGGATACAAAACCGAATCTATCGAATCTGCAATACTATTCGAAGTATTCGATCACATATAAAAATTCTACAACTATAAAATAGGTTTGTTCTTAAGTGATCGAATACCGTATATTCCTGAAAATAAGCTACCTTTTTTTGGATGATTTTGACCTCAAAAAAATCGGGGGTAGCTTATTTTCAGTATATAGATTTTAAGCAATCTATACTTAATGTAGGGTAGCTTATTTTCGGGAGTTATTTTTTAAAAAAATTTCTCACGCATATAAATTTGCGCGAACAGGTTTTCCATATATACATACGCGTACGTATGTAAAAGACCAGAATGTGAATCATTAAAACGTGTTTATGCCACATTTGGCTATGTTTAATAAAGCACATGTCTCAATTAATTTTTTTTATATCGTATTTTTACAGTTATTTATTTTTTTTTATTACCGTACATAATTTATTTTTTTAATATTTTTTATTACAGTACATATTTTAATTGCTTATTTTTTTTTTACGGTTATTTATTTTTTATTAAATATACTGTTCGTATAATTTTGTTTTTTTTTATTGTATTTATATTTTTTAGTTTTTTTCGGTTTAATTTTTTATTTTGTTTATTTTAAACTTTTTTTTGTTTTATTTATTTTAAACTTTTTTTTATTTTTCTTTTTTTTATTATTTAGTTTTTTTAATGGTTTTATTTTTTTTATTTTTCTTTTTTTATTATTTAGTTTTTTTAACGGTTTT
>QKWP01000308.1:0-24851 GCA_003550325.1 Gigaspora rosea
TCTGGAACAAAATCTAGAACAACCCGACGGATGATCATTACTAAATAAGGTGCGATCTGCAATAGCCAAATATGGTATATTCCCTGACTGTAATAAGAGTTTCTATTTGTATATAGGGTGTATATACATGGGCAATATAAAAACCAACTGATATCGCAAAATTTTAATTATGAAACCATTTTTTGGCCCTCATTTCAATCTCAAACTCATCCTTACTCTAACCATAAGAAAGAGTTTATTTTTTTGTTGGTTTGATTGGCATGTTATACAGATTTGCAAATTAACTATTATTACTTGTGTACAAACACCCTATGTTTATTTAAAAAAATTCTAGTATAATATATATATATATATTTAATTAACCAATTAAAATTCTTTATACCAAAATTAATCAATTAAACCTAATTAATTATTTTTTTTTTATTGTTAAAGTGAGGTCTTGCCTCTGGTCTTTATTAAATGTATATTGATTATTACATATTGCTGCTTTTATAATCTTTATACTTATCTACTAAATACCGAAACTTGGACTATTTATCCACGACCTAAACCTACCAGAGCCTACCATATTTTCATTTATATAGCCAACCTGGTTTTTGTACGTCTCTTTCTAGCTGCCGATTAGTATTCACATGTCCACTACTTTACCCATATTTCCTAGTATCGTCACTTCCAATTTGGTGTATGTAGTTTCAGGTAGGCGCTTTATACTTTCAAATTGGTATACCCAAAGTTCCTTACTAGTGTACTTTTTGGGAGTTCGTATTTCAAGCATGCAGCTGCCTCTACCACATTGGGTAAGTATCTCAAGCCTGCAGACTACCGCAGCTAACCAATTTTTCTACGACTTCGGGTCCCAGGATTTAGCGTACTGAGTTCGGAAATATGCAAATGACTATACTCCCCGCTCTGGTAACGAGGTATCCAGGCATGTTTTGCCAAGACTTCCAGTACCAAGCATAGTTGGATGGCATCATGAGGTGGTCAGCTGACCAGACTTACATACCACTACATGTACTTGTACCAGCTATACTTGTATTGATGGTCTCAGATCCTCTTAACGTCCTAAGACTCCCATATGGGTGCGCCCAGAGCTCCGTTGGGTCTTGACACGTACACGCCTCCATGCTTCCACTTCTCATTAGCCAGTAAGTTCCGTCTGTCCTTACAGGTTCATTCCGATCTCCGGTACTCACATCTAATCCTTTTTTCAATCTTTACCAATCCCTCCCAAACTACCAAACCAGTTAGCTCGGAAGGATTGGTCAGCCCAGCTTTATACGCCTGATAGACTCCCTCTTCTTGGTACCTAATTCTGAAACATAGGTCCTTTTCCTCCAGTACAACTCCAATAGCCAGGTTGGTGTCCCCTCTTGCTATAGAGCTTTTTTTGTCCGGTTCTTCAGTTTTCAGTTAAAATTCTGGTCTTCTGTAGTACTGTTGAAAGCTAGGTTGGCATGTCACAATGTCCAATTGATTTCAATTTTTTTTGGACATATGTCCAATTGAAATTGGACATATGTTCAAAAAAAATTGAAATCAATTGGACATTGTGACATGCTATCCCTGGTTGGAAGATCTTCTTTACCTCCTTGTTTAGGACTTGCCAAACTGGTTTCAATTGTTCCGGTTCCTTGGATTTGTCTATGTAACTTACACAACTGCGCCAATGCTCCTATTCAAGATAGTGGTACCAAGGTTACAGGTAATATACCCGACCGATCAATAAACAAATGTTATCATAACATAGGCCTATTTTTCAATTCGTTTCTAGTGGAATTTGAACTCTAGACCTATCGCTTGGGGGGTGACAACCAGACAGCTTCTCTATATCACCACACCCTTAATCAAACCTAATTATATAAGTACCGAAACTTGGTACTTTATAATATAGATTAAATACTTTATGCTATCCTGCACTATATAATATATAAATTGTAAACAAAAGATTAGTATAACTTAAAGTTAAAGTAAGAGTAGCTTTTAAAGAAAATTTTAGTTTATACTAAAATTTTGCAAAGAATATTTTTTTGTTAGAATTAAAAGCAATTTTACTATATAATTAAAATTTTAATAAATTAATATATGTCTGTATTCTAAAAATCAAGTTATGAAGAGGGTGTGGTGACTTAGGGAAGTTGGTAAGTTGTCACCCCCAAGTGGCAAGTCTAGGGTTCAAATCCCACTGGCGACGCTTTGGAAAAATAGACCTGTGTTATGGTAACCGTTTCCTGTCGATCGGTTGGGTATATTACCTGTAGTCCTTGGTTACCATCTCGAATGGGAGCTTTCGGGCGAAGTTGTGTCCGGTGACACAGACAAATCCAAGGAACCGGGGAAATGGAAACCCATTTGGAAAGTCCCAAGTAAGGAGGTAGCAACGATTTTCGACGGTGCTACCAGAACCGGAATATCGGAAACCAGAGCTGGAGAACTGGACGATATGACCTTCAGAGGAGAGGGTCCACCAACCTGGCCGCTGGAGTTGTACCGGAGGAAAAGGACCTATGTTCTGGAATTAGATACCAGGGAAGAAAAACCATAGTAGCACCTAATGCTGGATAGATCAACCCTTCCGGGCCAACTGGTTTGAAAGTTTGGAGCACCCGGTGATGGACCAGTAGGAAAGTAATGGTGGGTACCGGGGTCGGTGTGAACCTTACAAGGGCAGAAGTAGGTAATGGTAGCGGTTAGGTACCCCTGACTGCAAGTTGCTTGCCTCGGTGAGTGCGTAAGTTACCGAAGTGTAGATAATACCTGTGTGGGACAGGGACTGCTCTACCAAGTTTACCCGCAAGGATAAATTAGTCCTAAGGGGATGTAGATAGCATCCGGGACTGTCTTCGACTGAATAATGTATCAGAGGGCTGTACTAGTGATCACAAGTAGGATTAACATGCGAAGCGTTGGACCAGAGGGTTTAAATAGGCAATCCCCTAGTTGGGTTGTAGGTATGGCAACTAGTGTAGAACCTTCGGGCGGACTACTTAAATTAGACAACCAAAAGTTGTACGTGTGGCTAGTTGTACTCTCATTCAATGTAACTCAATTGTGGGTGCGCCCAAAGAGGCGCCCTTGATCCACAGGCTTGATTAAATAAACTCTCACCCAAAGCGGGAACTTTAACACAAAAAAAANCATTCAATGTAACTCAATTGTGGGTGCGCCCAAAGAGACACCCTTGATCCACAGGCTTGATTAAATAAACTCTCACCCAAAGCAGGAACTTTAACACAAAAAAAAAAAAAAAATCAAGTTATGAAACATAGTAAATTATATATTTTATAACTTGATTTTTAAGACACAGATTCTATACAGTATATGAAGACTCGAACAATCTATATGAGATCATATTAGTGTTCTGACCTGGGTCAGAAAATAGTGACCCGACGGGTCAGATATCTAACCCGAGTCATGTTTCAGTCAATGGGTTATATGGACAATTATAAAGTTTCTTAAGCATTTTTCAAATTAGAAAGACAATCGAATTCTATAAATACAATAAATCCTGCATATTGCAATTGTTTTTACAATAACATGCAGGATTTATTTCATAGAACCGATTGTCTCTCTAATTTGAAAAGATTAATAAAGTCAGTATAACGACTTTAAATGCAAGGTCGCAAAAAAAATTTTTTTTTTTGTGAATGTATCTTTAATATTATTTTTATAAAAATTTTGGTTTAGTATAGTTAAAGCCAAGTGAATTGGGCTGAATTGAATAAGCATAAAGAATTGACGCATTATCTAGAATCAGCTTAGGCTGATAATTTTATAGAAATTTTTGAAACCATTGTCATTGTTTCTGCGAAATTTTTAAAAAGAACAATAGTAACGGCAAATACAACATATTTGGGTTTGGAAACTTTTTCTATTGTTATATTAGTATAAATTTCAAATATTAGTGTTAGGAAAATATTGTATAAATATTAAGAATAGTATAAATTTTATTGAACCAATCAAATCTGTAGTATTAATTTTAGTAGAAACACTTTTCTCCGTTCTTAAAAAGGAACTATTTTCACTATAACTCCTATGATAGTATAATATCTTAGTACATTATCATAGTATGTTATCATAGTACGTTATCATAGTACATTATCTTAGTACGTTATCATAGTACGTTATCTTAGTACGATATTTTAGTACGTTATCTTAGTATGATATCTTAGTACGTTATCTTAATACATTATCTTAGTACGTTATATTAGAACGTTATCTTAATACATTATTGTGAAAATCCCAAGTTTTTACAGATATATAAACCCTGTCTTTTCTCCCAAGACAGAGTAGGTTCTGTCCTTTAATTCTTTTCCTTTATAAAAATATTTGTACTTAAAATCTTATATTTAATAAACTGATATTATCCTTTAAAATATAAAGCCATCGCCTTTATATTCTTTGATCCTTTATCTATTGTATAAAGGACCTTTATTTTGTTGATTATTAATTTATTTGGTTGAATTATTATTCTCTTTTACTTTTGTCGAAATATTATTTTCTTTAGTATTATTAATCTTGAATTTATTGTCTTTTATTATTGACTTCTTTGATATTGTATACATTTCTTATTCTCTTATATGTTAAGTCAAGTGATATAGTTTCTTGTCTAAAAGTTACTATATTACACTATACCGTATGCATATATACTGTATAAAGTTTTATAAACCAAGTTTTACTAATAAATACTCACTAGTTCGCCTGTAATGTTTTAGCACCTGCAATATTACTATAGTGCAAGAAGCCTATATTAGACAATAAAATAGTATAACTTTAAAATGCATCAACTTTTTGTAAAGACAATATTTTTAAAAGATATTTGGCAAATTTGTAGAGCATATCATAATGAACAAAGTTACTAGTCAGATTTTTAAAATATTGCCTTTATAAAAAGTTATAGCACTTTAAAGTTAGTTAAAATTGAAACACATAGTAATTATATATAAAACAATAGTAATTTTTAAAACGCATCAACTTTTTATAAAGAAGGCTTTTTAAAAAAATATTTGGCAAACTTATAGAACTAATATTGCTCTATAAAGTTACTGGTCAGTTTTTTAAAAAACCTCTTGCACAAAAAATTATAGTGATTTAAAAATTGAAACATGCTAAGTATAGGCTTCTTGCTCCATACTACTAATCTACTTTCAAATGAAATTACCATTATAAAATATTGATAATTTATTACTTTATCATCCTTCGGTTATTATTATAATCTATTATATTTTTTATAAAAAATTAACAATCTTATTTTATTTTAGAATAAAACATTGTAGTTCTCCGGATTCAAAGACATCAAGGTTGTAGATTTTAAATTAGTCAAACAAAAAAATGAGTGATGAATTTTTAAATGATATAGTATTAGAGCCTGAAGACGATATAGTGTTTGAGCCTGATGATGATAGTGTTAGAGCCTAAAAATGATATGATATTAGAGCCTGAAGCTAATAATCTGGATGGGTCAGAATCTGATGGTACGAATGGATATGAAAATTTACTTCGGTCTTCTACATCACAAACTAGTGGCCAATTTTTAGTCAAACGAAAAAAGGTCGAAAGACCGGATAGTAGTTCTGTAAAGGAGTTTTATGAAACGAAGTTAATTAATAATTTTGAGTATTGGGTATGTCATCATAAAACTTGTACTTCAAAAATAAAATACCTAAAGGATAGATCTACTTCGAATTTATGGCGGCATTTAAAAAATAAATATCATATTTCACAAGCCATGGTAGAAGGTGGTCGAGTAAAGGTTATAGTAAAGGATAATGTTTGTGAATTTTCTATAATGCCAGAATTCTCACAACCAATGATAATAGAAACATTTAACAAAATAAAAAAATATGCGCTTAATAACCCCAAACAAAAAAATCTTAATAATAACATAGTTGCTTTTATCGTTAAAGAACTTTAGCCATTTTCGATTATTCAATTACAATCATTTAAAAGAATAATTGAAGGACTAGATGTCCAAGCTAATATACTTGGTAATGATCATTTAAAGGAGATTCTTATTAATTCTGAGGATAAGGTTTTGCAAAACCTTTGTAAATATGTACATGATAGTTCTAAAGTAGTTATATTTTATTTACTACTTATATGTGGACGTCAAATAATAGTGATCAGTATATCAAATTTACTCTTCACTGGATTAACAATAGTTTTCAAATAAAAGAAATGATTGGTAATATTTCATATCTCCCATATCCGCATACCTCTGAGTGTTTGTTAAATAAAATTACCAAAATTTTAGATAGTTTTTATATTAAACATATAACTACTAGTAGTACATAATGGGTCAAATATTAAATATTGTCTAGAAAAATTAGAGCGAAAATATGGCATTTTTAAAGTTCATTGTTTTGGCCATACTTTGCAGCTCGCAATTAATGATGCATTAAAAGATTGTCCTAAAATTACTAACCTAATAAAAAAATGTAAAGATGTTGTATCTCATTTTAGCGGAAGTCCAAAGTAAAACAATTTCTTTTGGAAGCTCAAATAGAGATGGAAGACTGGAATAACTTCCTTTTTGTAGTTTGCGATATTTCTACACGATGGAATTTGACATTTTATCTTTTAAAACAATTAACAATTCTTAAGCCAGCAATGTATATAAGTATAAATCATTTTTAGTTGAAATAAATAATAATATTTCACTAAGAAATTATGAAGAAAAAGAACTATTATTGGGTCATTGGGAAAAAATAACTGAGTTAGTAAAGTTACTGTATCCTTATAAGGTTATTTCAAAAAAATTATCAGGTTTATACTATCCAACACTTTTTCAAGCATAGTTTGCAAATAATTTTATTAAAATAAAACTTGATTCGCAATAACAAATGATAGTGATATTTGAAAAATTAAAAATCTTCTTAGTATGTCTATTCAGGAACGATTTTCTGAACCAACAAAACCAATTCGACTTGTAGCATTTTTTGATCTGTGGACTAAAGATATGCAAATTTTTACAAAAGATAAAAAACATATACCATTTCAGAAGCACGTATAGAGTATTTTAAATTAGCTATTAATTATTATAAATCAAATAATTTATCAAATGCAGCACCAGGTGTTGCAACATAGTGTAGTTGAATAGTTGTCATCCCCCAAGTAGTTGTAGCAAAGGTACAGAGTTCGAATCCCACTGGAGACAATTTTGAAGAATTTATTTGTGTTACGGTAACCCGGATTCTTAGCTCAGATTTACAAATCTGTTTCCTAGGTTATACCAACTTGTATTGGAAGCTTTGGCGCTGTGTTACGCACAGAACTGGAGCGTGTAGATCCTGAGGAGCACAGGTGCTGTGTTATGCACAGAACCATAGTACAAAGGGAAACCATATTTGGAAAGTCCCGAGTAGAGAGGTAACCGGACTTTCGACGGTACCTAATAGGAATCAGACGGGACTGACCGGTAGTTGACTGACCGGAAGCGGACTTACGACAAAAGAGCTTATGGCGGGTCCTACCAACCGGACTGCCGGGGGTCATACCGGAGAAAAAGAACATGTGTTTCAGAATCATGTACCAGGGGGAGGGAGCTCCTGGGTTCGCTAGGGCAGACCAACCCTTCCGGGTCCTTAGATTGGAAGTAGGAAAGCAACTAGGGAAAGAAAGCTTCTGGGGGAAAGAACCCGAAAGAAAAATAGGACAGTACTAGGGTCAAGTGAACTCTACAAGGGCAGAAGTAGGTAGTGATAGCGGTTAGGTAACCACTCCTAACTGCAAGTGTTGGTTTCGGCAAATGCGTACGCTACCGAAGTATAGGTGATACCTGTGTGGGACAGGGACCGCTCTACCAAGTTTCCTACTGGGATAAACTAGTCCTAAGGGGAACTGGTTAGCATCTGGAACAGTGTTCCGGTGATACAAGACGAGCTGACAGGAAGCAAGAATTAGAGGGTTAAAATAGGCAATGCCAGTATGTGGGTTGCAAGTATGACAGCTAGTGTAGAACCTTTGGGTGGCTACTTAAATAGGCAACCAAAAGTTGCAGGTGAGGCTAGTTGTACTCTCGTTAATGTACAAATGTCGGATGTCCCTTCATGTAGGCGCCCAGGGTCTAATTATCTTGAATAAAAAAGCTCTCCCCCGAAGTGGGCACTTTGACTTGGAAAAAAAAAAAAATCAAATGCGGCACCCAGTGACATAAATAGTGAAGATATTTTTCTAGTCCTATAGCTCAAAAACATTCAAGCCAAAATGATAATAATATTGCTAACTGTGAATTTAACTCCTATTTATTATTGTCAAGAGTTCTGGGTAAAACAAACATACTTCAGTGATGGGCTTCAAGAAAAGCTGACTATCCTATACTTGCAAAACTCACGCGCAAGTACCTTTCTATACCGGCTATGTCGGTACCATCCAAATGCCTTTTCTCATCAGCAGGTCTTACTATCACTGAAAAAAGAATACATTTTAATCCTCAATTTGTTGAATCAGTTTTGCTTTTTAAAGTAGCTCTCAAGCTTTGGCCCATGTCACATGTTTTTGGCTAGAGTAATAAAAATTTTATACTGTATCTAAATGGTTTAAAATAATGAATTCAGTAACTTAACATATTAATATTAAATCAGGCAGATGGTTACAAATTTAAGTTAGTTACTAAGTGAATATGAAGCACTTGTGAGCTATATAAACAATTAAAATTGAACTATTAATGCATTTAAAAATTCAGGAAAAAATGTACAAAATAAAAAAAATAAACAATGCGTTTGTATTAAAAATTAAAAGAGGATTTTACTATATAGTAAGCAAATATAAGGAATCATCTGAAGATTTTAATGAGCCGTTTAGAATCATATGTGATTCTTTATGAACGCTATAAAGAATTACTTATTATTAGGAAATAATCGTGTGAATAAAAATAGGTTGTATTTGTTGAGATACTTGAATAAAAAAGAATATATAATGCATGTACTATATTTAAAACAAATCTCATGATTGATTTAAATCATTATGATGTAATTATGTGTAATATTATAGTTACTAAATTAACAAATAAAAAAAAAATATGTGTGGAAGGCCTGTTAAAAAAACCTGATAAACATCTAACAGAACTTGCCAAAAATGTAATTACTTATTAAAATGCTTATTAAAAGCTCATGAACTGGTTTCTGGTTCTTCAAATAATTTCATTCGCAAAAAAACTTATTCGATGATTTTATATAGTAGCAATGTGGACTTTCAATATCAAAATGTAATAACTTTGATAAAAATTAAAGCGATCAAATAAAATTTTTTTTATGTAGACAGTAAAATAGAATCAAATTTATTTAGTACCATCATTTTTTTTTAAAAAAAGGGTTAAATCAATAAAAAACATTTAAAAAATTTTTTTTATACTATCTTAAATCTTGACCTATTTGACCAGAGTTAGAGCAATTTCTGATCCATGACCCATCAGGTCAGGTGACCCATACAGATTACCCAACTCAGATCATAACACTAGGTCATATTTTAAAAATTGCTAATGGAGTCCCGTTTTTTAAAAAAGGTTATATTTGAAAAGTAGGTATTGGAGAAAAAGGTTATATTTTTAAAAACAGCTAAATGGCAAAAAAGGTATATTTAAAAGAATGCTAATGGGAATAATTTTTATAAATCTTATATTTGAAATATAGTAATAAAAAATCCAGGCTATAAATGCAAAAATCTCTTGTTGGTAACATTGTCATTACGAGGCCAAAAATAAAATAATTTAGTGTAAATATTAAAACTAGATACAAACTGCAGTTACTGCGACTTTGTACTGGTTTTAATATTCTACACTGCTGTGCACACTAAAAATTTTTTGTTAAATTTTGACTCAAAGAAATTCAAAAAATATAAAAATATTTGGACTTCTTTTTTTTTATTTGTGAAACAAAATGTCTAATTGGCAAGATAAATTTGAAAACTTTGAAGTAATAACTTTATAGAAGAAATATAAGAATCCTAATAAACCAAAAAATAAACTTAATATATATCATCTCATTAAAATTAGCTTTAAACTTTTTCTTGAAGTAAAAATTAAAGAAAATATTTCTTTTTTAACAGATTTAAAACACTTTAATTTAATCAAAAATTATACTTAGCATTCTTATAAATATAAAAAAGATAATACTTATTATATTTCAACAAATATAACAAATAAATCAACTATTAGTTTTCATCAAATAATTCATCCAGAATAGAAAATAATAGATCATATTAATAGAAATGGACTTGATAGTCAAGAATGTAATCTTAAAGAAACAACTAAGAAAGAAAATAATTTAAATTGCAAACTTTTAAAAATAATACATCTGGTTATAATAGAGTTTGTTTTAATAAATATAAAAATTCTTGAAGATTTCAATGGTCTGAAAATAAAAAATTAAAATGTAAAGATTTTAAAATTACAAAAAATAGAACTAGTAAACAAGCAAAACAATTAGCTATAGAATTTAAATCAAAATATAATAAAATTACAGGCAATCAAAATGGTTATCCAGTTAATTATATTTAATATAAAATTAAAAAAATTATATATAAATTAAATTTTAAGAGTTATTAATAAACAAAAATGGATACTCCAAATTTAAATTCTTTACAAAAAAACTTTTTTGATAATAAGAAATGTATTAAATTTTTAATCAAAGAAAAAATATTAAAAATTCCTAAAAAATGTCAATTCTGTAATAATGAAAAGTATCTTTATCTTAGAAAAAATGTTTTTCGTTACAGAAATATAAACTGTAAAAAAATGGTTATAGTGTTTAAAAATACTTTTTTTTCACAACATCAATTAAAATGTAATGATATTTTATTAATAGGATATTTTTGGATTCATAAACTTAGAATTTAACAAATTCATAAGATAACTAACATTAGTAGACTTAGTATTCGTAAATTTATTAAAAATTTTAGAAAATTAGCTATTAATTTTTTAACAACAGAGGATTGTATTATTGGTGGGTCAGAAGTAAAGGTTGAAATTGATGAATCTCTTTTTGAGAATTTTTGGATAGTAGGTGATGTACAAAGAACCAAAGAAAAAAAATTTTTTTTAAAGTTGTCGATAACCGTAATATTGAAACACTTACAAGAATTATAAAGCAACATGTAAAACCAGGATCAACCATATATACTGATTTATAAAAAGGATACCAAAAATTAGAAAGTTTAGGAATGAACATAAATGAATAAATTACTCAAAGCCAAATTGTAGTCAAAAAATTAGAAAAATTCATACACATACAATAGAAGGAATTTGGCATTTACAGAAGCAGGTCAAAATCCCGACAAACAGAATTCTGACAAGTCATAATCCCAAAAAAAAAATCCTAACAATAAAAATCCCAACAATCCCAACAACAAAAAAAATCATTAAATTTATTTAAATTAGGTTAGGGTTAGGAATGCCTAGAATAGGGTTAGGGTAAGCGCCTGGGCTAGGGTTTGGTTTAATTGATTTTATAGTAAAGTTGCTCAAAGAAAGCTTTTTTTGATTGTTGGGATTTTTTTTGTTGGGATTATGACCTGTCGGGATTTTGTTTGTTGGGATTTTGACCCAAATCTGGCATTTACTTAAAATTTTTATTTCAAAAGAAGAAAGAAAAAATATTATCGAGCCTTTATTAAATGAATTTATTTGGAGAAAAAAACATAAAAACAATCTATAGGAAGCATTTTTAAATATTCTCAAAAATAGATAATATAAAAATTAAAGTTAAAATAACAGTTAATTCAATATTATTTGCAAATATTAAAAAAATAAAACAACTATTATTTATAAGTTTATTATATTTTTTTAGCAGTACATCAATTATTTTTTCATATTTTATTTGATTTGTTAATTAAATTTTTTTATTAATTAATATATCAATTCTTTTTTGAAGAAGTTTATTTCTCTCTTGTACTTCATTAAGATTTATTTTTAAAATTTTATTTTCATATTTAAAATATGTATTAGTTAAATTATTTATTATTATTTGAAATATTAAAATTTGTATTTTATAAATTCTTTATTTATATTTATATTTAAAAATAAAATTAATGAATATTAATAATATCTTAAGAAATTCTAATAATTATAATTCTTTTTTTTTTTTGCAACAACCACAAGTTGATCATATATTTTTACAATCAACATATATGCTTGTAAAGTATATAAAAACAATAAAATAATAAATAATCGATAACTTTAATACTTTCATTTTTTTTATATTAATATTTTAAAAATAAAACAGATATTTATATAATTTTGAATTGAGTTTTGTAATATTGTATATTATGGTCTGAAATTTGTACAATGTTCTCTTTAAAAATGAAACTCTTTAGACTTAATAAGATATATTACTGCCAAGTTGGTTTGAGTTGGACAATGTATATTTTTTATTAAAATATATAGCTAAGAATATATTAATTTATTTACAAAAATTAAATAATAATACATTGAATTTGAGCAGAATTTAAATTTATGATTATAATAAATCCAACTATAGCTAAAAAATATGATATTATTGGTATAATAAGTTTCATAAAAAAAAATGTTTATTCTAAATGTAGTTTTTTTTAAAGTATAATTTTCATTTAATAAATCTTGTATTTGTTGATTTAAATTATCATTTTGTTTTAATAATTTTTTTTAACAAATCATTGTTTTCATTTAAAGTAATAAATTTTGTTTAATAATTTCTTCATTCATTTTTTGTAATTTAAGTTTTTCATCATAAAATAATCCACCAGTTAAAGACATTATAATAATACACTGTATATGAGTATTAAAATAATAGTTTATAATAAAAATTAAAAAAAAAACTTGATAAAAAATTAATAAGAATAGGTAAAATAATATGTAAAAAAAGCTTTGCTAAAGGTTGTTTTATTAATAAAAGTCCTTTAAGACAAAGAATTGCTGTATTTTTTATTTTAATTTCAAGTTCTTTTTGATTAATTAAATTGTGAATACGCTCAATTTCAGTTGAAATTGATGTCATATTTCCAAACTATCAAATATATTTTCAATTATATCATCTAATTTAAGATCTAAATCTTGTAGTACCAATATTCTATATACTATATATATATTTTTTTTTTACTCTTAGGCAGTTTCGCAAACGATCTTTATTAAAATACTTGTAAATTTTAGGAATTACAAAGTTGGTTTCTAATTTACCGAACCCTACGTCATACTGATCCTTTGATTTCAAGAATACAATATGCGACCTGCTGTACTAGTATCATAGCAAAATGCCAAAATAAACTAGGAGTTTGAAGTCAAACTCAAGGGCATTGTCAAACAGCCTAATCTTTAAAACCTTTTTCTCCAGAAAAGAGTACTAGTAAAAAAAAAACAGATATATAGAAAAAAAAAAGGGAAAGTAAATGGGGGATAACCTAAACTACCTAGCCAAATACCAAAATAGACAAAATAAAAAAAAAAGAAAAGAATAAAAAAAAGGCAAAAATTAGACTGTAAGACAGCACCAATTTTGCCTGGTTTCAAGTATAAAATATTATAATACTATGCTAGTAAAAATACCAAGTACTATATTTACAGCAAAAAACATATGAAAAAAAGCTGACAAGATGAAAAAGGAAGAAAAAAGAAAAACTACGGCTAAAAGAATATTCTAGAAGGAAATTTCAATTCGTGTTTATCTCTAACTTATCCATGACCTGAATTTTACTTGTGACTTAATCCAATTCTGAAGCCGCATTCCCAAAATGGGAGAGTAAACAATGTCGATCTTTTGGAGAGAATAAACCAAAACGCCCACTTTTGTTGAAATTTTGAAAGGCCAAAGGGGCACCAAGGGAAAGTACCAAAACTGGAAGGACTTTGAAAAAGTTACGACATACAAAATAAGATATCTAACCAAGTATTTACTTCTGTTTTCATGTCCATAAAACTTGACAAAGCTCCAAGGTTATTATGCCTACTACTTCTTCACTTGGTAGTACTAGAAACTTCTGCTCGGAGGCCTCTCCCATAAGGGTTCAAATCTTTTTCAACTCTATTTCAGCTACAACCAAGCATACGATGATTAGTCTTGAGTCCCAGCTGCTACTAGTAAAGTTTTGTTGCATGTTGAATATGTTAACTATATGGTTTTCGTAGGTCAGCGTTCTTGAAAGTTTTGGTACGAGGGATCATTAGAAAGAGTTGTCTATATACTATATCAAGATAATGTTGTTTTGTTAAATATTTTGCTTTTTTTAAAAAAGTTATTTGTTTTATCTATTGGTTTATAAAATGTAAACCAAGTTATATCAGGATAATTGTTTAAATGTGTTAAAATTGTTGTTTCTATTTTTTTTTAATTCTTCTTGATTCGTATCAACAACTTTTATATACAAATCCAAAAGTGAACTAATTGTTAATGGTACTACAATATTTTCTATATCTCCTTTATATATTATTGGTCATATATTTGAAATCAATTCTTTTTTATAATCTTTTCTTTTTTCATTATTCATTGTTTTCTTGGTTTTTTAGAATCAGATTCATTTTTATTATCTAAATTATGCTTTTTATTTTTCTTTTTGTTTTTTCTCTTCTTTTTTTTTAAAATAGTTTCTTATATTTTTATTTATAAGTCCTTTAAGCCTTTTATTTGTAATAGTATTTTTTAATGATTTGAAAAAAGATTGTACATCATCAGTATCTTTTACTCTTTTACTTATATTTTTTATCCAATCCTTACCACTTTTTTTAAAAATTTCTCTAATTAACTTGTATATAATATTTTTTTTGATAGTTTTGTTAATAAAATTTTTAATATTCTCATTAAAAATATCAATATTTTCTTCCATATTGATAAAATAATGATCCTTTTCTTCATCACTATATATTTCAATAATTTTTCTTTTAAGTTATAAAGAAATTGTTTTTTTTGTAAACTTGTAAACGTGTTTCAACTTCTATTTTATTAATCTCTTATTAAAAAAAAATTTCTTGTTGTGTACTTGTAAATTTTCTATTTGGATAATCTTTAATGTAATTTGATATTATTTCATTAAAAAGATAATATATTTTTTCTTTTTTTTCTAATTATACATTTAACCAATCAAATGTATCTTTTAAATTATTAATTTTTTTTACATCAAATAATGATTGGATAGAATTATAAAGATCTCGTTTTAAATTTTATAATGCTTAAACTGTTCTAAGTAAATCAAGAAAAGCTTCATCTATAGATTGTATTATAAGATCATAACGTTCACTATCAGCTAATAACTGCTTATTTTGTTCAAATCTTATTTGCCTTTCTGTTACAATATACTGTACAATAAATTATAGTATCAATTTTTCTTGTTTGTAATAATATTATTTGATTATATTCAATTTCTAGTAATGTTTGATTGAGATTATTAAGTGATTGTGCAAGAGCACTCTCATTTGCTAATAATTTAACTCTTAGTCTTATAGCATATGTGCTAATTAAACGTTCAATTCGATCATAATTTGCTATTTCTTCAGTTTGTAAAAAAATTTGTAAACATTCTCTTCTGCTTTGCTATAATATTTCAGTTTGTCTATTATTAGTTAAATTTTCATCTTTTAATAAACGAATTCTTCTATCTATTTCTCTTTTATCTTCTAATAAAAATGTATCAGTTATTTCAGAATTTCATTTTTAATTTTATCATAATATCTATTTGTTAAAGTTACTAATATTTTAGCATATAAACTATTCAATTCTATTTGTTGATTGTTAGTTAATATACTACTTTGATGTATTTTTTTAGACCAATATTTATTAACTTTTAAATTTGTGAGAATAGTTTCACCAAGTATTCCATCATATATTTTTTGGTAATTAAATTTCTGTTGTTGATCTAATAATACTTTAATACATTTCTTGCATATTTCATGAAGATTTGCTTTCCTTTCAAATGTAAATTGTGAATTATCAATTTTAATTATCCAATTATTGCGTAATTTGTATAAATCACTTTCATTTTGAATCTGTTCAACAAAACTATTATATTCTTTTATATATTTTTATCCAATATTCTAAATGAACTAATCTCAAATCATTAAGATTATTCTGTAATTGTTGAGTTAATATTGTTTAATATTGTAGTTTCAAATATTTTTTGATACCAATATTAAAAATCACATAAAGTTTTTATATTTTCTAATGTTTCTTAATTTTATTACATGTTTTTCTTGTTCAATATGTAATTATTGTAGTTCTTCTTGTTGTTCTTTTGATAAATTTGAATTTTGAATTATCAAATCTATCTTTTTACCTTCTTTTAATAACTCCAAATCTAATATTGATAATATTAGATTATGTATTCTTTCAAATTGATTATTTGTTGAAGGTTTTTGTATAATATTTGAAAGTTTTATTAAAATATAATTGTAAAACTCATCATTTTATTTTATAAGGTGGTTTATATATTCATTTTTTATAACAACAATCTTTATATGTTTTTGAATTAATACTACATTTACATTCCATTATTATTTAAATTAAATTTATTTTTATTTAATGATAAATAATGATATTTATAATAAAATCGAAATAATAATAAATAATTAAAATAAAAAAAAATAAAATTATTTTTTACAACATTTATCAAAAGCACCAAATATACTATCTATTGCACTAGATAATTCAAAATCTTGTTTTCATGATGTTTCTATATTCTCACTATAAAAAAAAGTGGAATTTCTGATTTTCCTTCTGTAGAACTAAAATTTTCACCAAATTCAAAATAATCAATATTACCTTTTTCTCGTTTAAATTTATAAAACATATTACAATAATCTACAAAAACAACTAATGCAAAATTTCCCTCATTAAAAATTTTAATATTATTATCATCATCATTTTCAAATATACATACTTTTAATTTGTTAAGATTTAAATATAAATTTACTTCATGATTTTGATATTCACATCCAGTACAATTAATTATATATTCTGTTTCTAAATGAGGTTCAAGATAATTATGAAATTGTATATTCTGAATATCACTAGCTAATATAATATCATTAATTGTTGTATTTGGATGTGTTGCAATATCTTTAGGGAATTGCTATTTCCATCCCCCACTTTTGCTAATGCCACCCCCAGCCGGCCTCTGACCCTTCCGACCTAGTCACGTATAACGTAGTACAAATAGAGATCACGTAACTTTCAGATTCGTGCAAACTACCCCAGCATCGCCGTCAAAATTTCACTATCACGTGATTTTGGCCAATAAAGTAACAAGATCAGGTGTAACATAACACAAAGCAGAAGATCAAAACAAAACGTTCGCTTTTACTAAAATCGCCTATATCCCTAAAATTTGCATAAGAAATCACCTTTCGAGCCCTAACAAAAAAAATTCCTTGAGTAATTTTACTATATATCTTGCTAACATCAAGCCCTACAGGAACCTTAACCCTAACCTAAACGAACTTGAAGTTTTTTGGACACGGTTACGTGATAGTGAAAAAGTATCAGCGATCCTGGGGAAGATAGCATAGCAGAAGTTTGTTTTGATTGGCTGTTATTAGGATAAATATGATTGGTGACGATCTTTTTTTTATATAGTCAATTGTAATTTTTAAAGTACTTTTAATAGTAAAAATCGTCATGTCATATGAAACTTTTTTTTTGTAATACAAAACGTAAAAACCAACTTTAGTCGTTGGTAGTTTACCTTCAAACTTATTGTTTTTTAACCTGAGATGCAATAAGATGCAATAGTTCCAAAAACTAGATGAGAGGTGAATATTTTGAAAGGTCGGAAAGTGGTTCAGCGGTCTAAACACCTGGTGAGTTGAAATTGAAAGACTCTGTTTCAACTAGTTTGTTTGTGTTTTTTTACGAAAAGTATAATTTTGAACTATTATTCTAAACCGTATTTTAATATTTTTGATTATATAATTTATTTAGTACAAGTATAGTTTGTAAATATGACGTTTATAACACAATAAGTGATAGTAATAGTAGTGTTAGGAATGGTCGCGTATGCGTTATTTAGTAGACGTTTATATGTATTCATTGTGAAAAAAATAACAAAACCCTTGTAAAATTCAAATTAAAGTTGTTAATACAAAACTGAATTAGTATATTGTAAATTTATAATATGTCTTTAGAGTGTATTGACAAATTTTTTAAAAGTTCGAGAGTTATAAAATTTTTGTCCGGTACTCTATCCAGAGCATGATCGACATTTTTTCCGGGGTATCTTAACAACCAATCAAAACGAACTTCTGTTATGCTGGGGAAGATATTCGTGCATTTTAACAAAATTTTAGGTTACGCAAAACCCGTGATCACGTGATTTGCATAACCAAAAAAGCCAATCAAAATTTGAACAGAACTTGGTCCAAATTGAACCAATTCGAACCAGAACTTGGTTCAAATTGAACCATTTCAGGTCACTTGAACCAGAAATTGGTTCAAACTGAACCACTTCGGGTTCATTTAAACCAGAGCTTGGTTCAAATTGAACCACTTCGGGTTCATTTGAACCAAGTTCTGGTTCAAATTGAACCTTACTTCCATTTTAAACCAGAGCTTGGTTCAAATTGAATCACTTCGGGTTCATTTGTTGAACCACTTCGGGTTCATTTGAACCAAGTTCTGGTTAAATTGAGCAACTTCGGATTCACTTAAACCAGAGCTTGGTTCAAATTGAACCACTTCGGGTTCATTTGAACTAAGTTCTGGTTCAAATTGATCCAGTTCGGGTTCATTTGAACCAAGTTCTGGTTCAAATTGAACCTTACTTCCATTTTAAACCAGAGCTTGGTTCAAATTGAACCACTTCGGGTTCATTTGTTGAACCAGACTTGTTCAAGTGAACCCGAAGTAGTTCAACTTGACCCTGAACTTGGTACGAATGAACCCAAAGTGGATCAATTTGAACCAGAACTTAGTTTCAAATGAACCCGAAGTGGTTCAAGCTCTGTTTTAAATGAACCCGAAGTGGTTCAGTTTGAACCAATTTCTGGTTCAAGTGACCTGAAATGGTTCAATTTAACCAAGTTCTGGTTCGAATTGGTTCAATTTGGACCAAGTTCTGTTCAAATTTTGATTGGCTTTTTTTGGTTACGCAATTCACGTGATCACGGGTTTTGCGTAACCTAAAATTTTGTTAAAATGCACGAATCCGAAAGTCACGTGATCTTTATTTGTACTATGTTACACGTGACTAGGTCGGAAGGGTCAGAGGCCGGCTGGGGGTGGCATTAGCAAAAGTGGGGGGGGGTGGAAATAGCAATTCCCTATCTTTATCACAAATTTCAATAATAAAAAATTTTAATTTTAATGATTCTACAAGTGGTGTTATATTTATTGTTTTTCTATTAAAAATTGGTATTTTTTTCATTGTGTACAGAAGTAAATTTAAATTGAACAACAATATCATGTAATTCAAGATTTTTTTGTTTTGTATTAATTTTTTGAAATAATCTCAAATATGACATTTTTGTACTTATTGGAATAAAATAAGTTCTTTGTTTTTTTTTTCTTCACCATTTTCAATTTTTTCAATATGAGGACTAAAATCAAATTCAGAATCTATAATCACACCATATTCTCTTTTTTGATGACAAATATTTAGCCTTTTTCATTATTACAAAAACCAACAATACATTTATTATTAACTTGTGATAATTTTTTTGATACTAATGCCATTTAATAAAATAAGTAATTAAAGAAAATCAAAAAATAAATCAAAAATAATGAAAATATTGTATATTTATATAAAATTTTAAGAATTTATAGTATTGTTATCCTTTTCACAACATTCTTGAATAAATTGAAATATAGCATTAAATGTTGGACCATGTCTCCTATCTGGTATATAAGCTGCTTCAAGATATCTACCACTTAAAAATAAAGGAATTCCAGAATCTTCTTTTGCAATATTAAAATTAGAACCTAAAGCTACTATAATATCTTTATTATTATTAGAATCTTTTTTTTTTAAACTGATACATCCAATTTATATAATTTAAAATTATTACAAAAGTATACATGAGGATGAAATTATTTCAGGTTCTAAAACCCGAAATTAAAATTTGAAGACGAAATTGTTTTGACCTATTTTACTTGAAAGACAAAATTATTTGATACTTTTTTCGAATAGATGAAATTATAAGGAACATATCTATATAAATTTTATTTGCTCTTCCTTATAAATATTTTTAATTTTCTCTAATGAAAACGAAATAGGCCTTTTTCAAAAATCAATTTTGGTGGCATCACTATACAAGAGCATAATTTCCTTTATCAAATACTTGTGCTTGATTTTCTTTTTCAGATAATACACAAACTCGTAATTTGTTTAAATCCATACATAATATCATTTTATCTTCTGTAAATTGACATATTAAACAATCAATTATTAACTCTTTCTGTAAATGAACAGTTATATATTTTTTAAATTGAACATTTTGAAGATTATTATCAACTAAAAGATCAGTAATTTTTACTGATGTTTTTTTGCTAAATCAATATCACATATTTCTATAATATATGCCTTTATCGTTAAAAAGCTTTGTAAAGGTGTAATGTAATTACTTGATTTGATTGTTTTACTGGAATATTAATCATGTGATCTCGTAATCTGTTATGGTATATTGCAATTTTTAAATAAATTGAAATATCTCACAACTCAAAATTGGTAAATCTACTTTGGTCCTGAAAAAATCTATAGTAAAATAATCTATTCAATAATGTATCAAAATAATATATTTTATTATTTTTATTACATGCTCCTAAAACAATTCTTTCAACTTGTACCCCAATTCCACGTTTAGCTTAATCTTTTATTTGTAGCAACAGGTTTTTGTTTATTAATAGGTGAATTTCTTTTTTTTTACTTCTCTTTCTTTTTTGTTAGCAGGCATTATCTACCACACTTTGAACACTTTTTTTTTACTAATAGTTCCTTTTTTAATAGTTGGTAGTTCTCGTTTAGTTTGAGTTAATTTTTTAGCAGTTGATTTTCTTTTTGTAATTTTTTTAAATTTAGTTGTTTGCTATTTTTTATTATTGATTGGTGCCATTTTGTATATATTGATCTATAAAAATTACTAATTTTGTTAAAACAGATTGTGTTGTATTGGTAAAATATCTTTAATAAAATAAGTAAAATTTGTCATATATTCGAAATTTATTAATTCAAATTTAATATGTGTAATAATAATTGTATAAATTATAAGAGATAAAAAAACTGTATATAAAAAATATGTTGCTAATTCTAATATTAATCATAATTTATTATATCATTCACAAAATTCAAAATTATTCATTTTAAAAAAAAATAAAAAAGAATTAATCTTATTTATATATTTTTAAAAAACTATTTTTTAAAATAAACCCTATTTTTTTAATAAAAAATTTGTAAATTACTTTAAATAACAATTAAAAAATATATTTTTTAAAATAAACAAAATTTTTTTAGTTTTTTTTTTTTTTTTTTTTTTGGGCAATTCTGTCTTTATTATTTGAAATATGAGTAAACTACTCTAGGATTTTAAAACTAATGCCTATAATTCCCTCCCTATCACAATAAAGACTCATCCAGTTACCGAAGTACCTAAATGCAATCTGCCGCAGTTAAGATTTGTCTCCAATTTTCTGTTTTCTAATATATAGAAAACTTTCAAATTATTATCAATAAGCTCTTGCTGGCTTTGTCAGGACAACCCTTATTCTCTGTTTTTCTGTGGTTTGGCCGATGACATCCAAAATAGTCTCATCGCACCCTCTATCCAATTTTCTAAGATGCGCTTTGCTTCTTTTACCAACTTTTTGAATTTGCCCAGAGGCTTGTCCTCTACTTCAAGCCTGCCCTGGGTAGCCTTCGCATTACTTGCTTTCTTCCTTTTCCGCTAACTTTTCACTTCTTTAATGTTCTCGTCCCTTGCATCAATTTTACGCTTCCTTACTTTCTTTATGTTTCTTTCTTTTTCCCATTTAGCTACAGCTTCATATCTGGGTTTCCAAATTTTTTCTGTAAATTTAATGTTCATTCTTTCAAAAATTTCGGGGTTCTCCTTTATTTCTGTGGGTGACTCTTCTTGCTTCATTATAGAAACCAGACCCTGCAATAAAAGCTTTTTTCTCTTTTTCTTGTTTTCGTCACTATCTCTGGCCCAGAGAGTTTTCTATTTTCGTTTTTGTTCAGAGCCCCAATCTAACTTCTTATCTTTAAGACCTTCTTTAAATACTTCAGCCTCGTTGTCTTTCTATACTTTTTGTAGCGTGATACATTCTGCTAAGTGATCTTGTGTCTCTATCTCACTGCGACATGTAATGCATTGGTCTTCTGTATAAATCTTTGGATATCTTTGGTGTAGGACTAACATCGTAGCCAACTGCTTATTCATTTTTTTAATTCTATGTACCTACCTTCTACTACCCTTTTCATCACGACAGTTTCTATCTTTTATTTTATTCAGATGCAACCATGTGCTTTTTCAGTTTATTTTTAATATATTATTCCCTTTTTTTATATCCAAACCTAATACTACCGAGCTTGCCCACTCTACATCATAAATTGATATAATTACATCTTGCACGAACTTCCTTAATGGCCTGTTTACGATGTGATTATTTCATCTTGGTATAATTCTTAAACCTTTGTCCAACCACTACTTATACTAAATCCTTCGCCTCTAACAGCACCTTCTTTTGCGAGTTTATCCGCTTCCTTATTACCTCTTATTCCTGCATGCACCTTTATCTTAACTAGTTTTAAATTTATCTCCTTTTTATACACACAATCTCTAATCACCCTTAACCAATTTGCGTTACTTAGCTTTAGCTCCTTTCAGGCCAAACTGAGTTTTGTATTTTGGTTAATCAAATTTATCGCGTTGTTACTGTCGGTAAGTATTCTTACTCTTGCCTTGCATGGCACAGCTAGCAACGCCGTTGCAATCGCTCCAAGTTCAGCCCTTGTTGATGACGGCCAATCAATTATCGCTTCTTGGAAACTTATATCTTCATCAAATTCTTTTGGTTCCATATTCATTGGATATGCTTTTCATCTGATCCCTATTCATCACTTAGTCACATTTCCGTTCTGTGCTTCTATTATCTCCATGGAACCATCCGTAAAAATATCCCATTCTTGCCTTTTTTGAAGCTTTTCTCTTGTTTCTTTTAGTTTCTTTCGCACATTAGTATCTGGGATCTATTCCTTCAGTATCTCGCTCTCTCGATAGCTAATTATTATCCTCTCTACTTGCTGGTTTTCTGTATTTACTTTTCTTGAATCTTCTGTCTCTACTGTCTTTATGTTTGTTAGATCTATTTCACACAGGACCTTACGCTCTAATTTCTTAACTAAGCGCTTGCTTAAAGCATGTTTTTCGCTTCTAAACTTTTTATACATAATGCACGAATTCTTGTCCTTCCCTTGATTATCTTTGCACCCACTACATCGTTTTATTTCTTGTTTTGTGTTACTACTGCCTTTACATTTCTGCCAATGTTCTATAATGATTGTTTGCTTTGGGCCCTTTCTTCCTATTACTTTTCCTATTTGGGCTCCTTTGGTTCCGTTACCAAAGACGATCATTTCATGTTTTCGTGCATCCCTAGATATTCGTACTAGATCTGGTTTTATTGCGTACACATTTCCATTCATTTGCCTAAATTTACTCTTGACTTGTCGATGTACCTGTCTTCAATTATCTTTTCTTCCAGAAACTTGTACCATTCTGGCTTTTTCCCAGAACCTTTTTTATTTGCTTCTATGTCAGCATTCTTTTGCTATCTTTATTAATTAGCTGCTCTACTAGGTATAGTTGTAGGTCCTGTCCGCTCCAAAATCCTTTTTCTAAATCCTTTCTCAATACTTTGTGCATTTCTCTTTCTTTTTCTGTAATTTCTAAGCACTTTCTCATATGACCTTCTTCAAACCTGAAGCCTAGTGCGTGCACTTCTCATATTATACAAAGGGCCATATTATGTGTAATTTCTATTTCATCTAGCTGTTATTTCTCTAATCCTAGTATCGACTTTGTGCATTTATTGTAAACTTGCACCTGTCTAATGTGGATACATGTTGAGTCACCTGCCCCTTCAGTATCATTGAGTTTTAATGTTAGTCCCATGATGTGATGTGCCATATAACTATTCTATAAAAACTGCACCCTACTATATTTTTGTGACTCAATATACCATTCAGCATGTTCATAGCTAAACCACTTTTTTGTTTTAAAATTTTCAGGAAAGGCCGTTGTAGTTTTTTGTATTCTTTTCTACTTAGAAATGTTGTTTGTAGTTTATACTGTATTCTGCCCTTGGCAATAATACCTTGTTGTTTATATAGATCAATTGACTCAATGTAATCAATCCTCTTTTTCTTGACTACCTGCACTAGTGCCTCTATTGCTTCTTGGACTATTTTATTTATATGCCCTTTTCCTCTTTTTCCTATTAACCAAACTCCTAAGAATCTTACCGCTTGATCCGCGTTTTTTGCCTGTACTATGCTTTTATTTTCCCCTACTTCAACATTTAATTCTGTTTCACTGCCATTAATTACTAACAACTCCGATTTTTTTCTATTTATTTTTATATCATTTATCTTGTAAAATTCATTAGCTATACTTATGATTGATGTTAAATCTTCTTTTGACTTTGCGATCCATATGATGTCATCTGTACATCAGCAAATTTTATATATAGATATATATTGATTACTAACCGTTCAGATATATATCGATACTAAATACCCCTGCCGATTTCTATCGATAGTGATAGTAATCGATATATATCTGATATAGATAGTAATCAATATATATCTTATTAGATATTTATTGATTACTATTTATATCAGATATATATCGATTACTATCACTATCGATAGAAATCGGCAGGGGTATTTAGTATCGATATATATCT
>QKWP01000308.1:26639-36884 GCA_003550325.1 Gigaspora rosea
TAGTGATGCCACCGAAATTGATTTTTGAAAAAGGCCTATTTCGTCTTCATTAGAGAAAATTAAAATTTTTTATAAGGAAGAGCAAATAAAATTTATATAGATATGTTCCTTATAATTTCGTCTATTCAAAAAAAGTATCAAATAATTTCGTCTTTCAAGTAAAGTAGATCAAAAACAATTTCGTCTTAAAATTTTGATTTCGGGTTTTAGAACCTGAAATAATTTCGTCCTCATGTATAGTTGTGATCAAAACACTGTGTAATTGTTAAAGATCTGTTAATCGTTATATATTGTTTCAAATAATTATGATTATAATCGATTTATAGATATATAACGATTTAATATAAAAAATGATATATATCGATTATAGATATATATCGATTTTTATCTAATTAATCGATATATAACGATATTTTATAATCGATATAAAATGATTAAGTGCTATATATCGATCAATATCTATATATAAAATTTGCAGATGTATAAGCTAATACCGCCTGTCTCCACGATATTTCCTCTGTCTTCCCTAATACTATGTCAGTTGGCCATTGTACTGATACCTTATATTCCAGGTTTTTTGGTTCTGTATCATCTTTAACAATGGATTATAGAATATCCTCTACATAAGGGGGGACACCACTTTTCCTTGGTCAATGCCATCTTCCGTATTTACTTCTCGGCTATTACCAAATGCTGTGATGATTTCGATTTTCTGATTCTCGTACAAGTCCAACAGAAATTCTATAACCTTCGCCGGTAGTTTAATTTTTTCCATTTCAAGTTTAAGCATTGTAAGGCTTATGGAGTCAAATGCCTTTTTTTATCTTGCAATAATACCCAAAGTTTCTTCTCTTTTTCTCTTGCTCCCTCAATTATATTATTCATTATCTGTATTAGAGTGCTCGTAAAATCACCGGATAAACCTGCGAAATTGTTTCCTCTTAATACCCCTCTTTCTTTTATCGTTCTGCTCATTCTCCATTAATTATTCTTACTGTTGCCTTACACAATATTTCTAATAACATTATAAAACGAATGTTATTAATAGGCAATTCTCTAGTCAACTGGTTCAAAAATTTTTTTTTATATATAAATTTTACTATAAGTGCGAATGCACAGCGTCTCTATCTAAAACTTTTTTTTATACTAAGTTAATTACCTTTCTGGCTTAAAAGACTTTTGTAAAGCTCATTAAAACGCATCTAATAGTGGTTAGAGCATCAAAATTGGCTTAGTGAATGCCAAAATATCTTTAAAAAACCTTTTTTTTACTATATAAATTTCTTTATAAACAATACTATTATTTGCACAGAAATTTATATAGTAAAAGAAAGGTTTTTTAAAGATATCTTAGTATCTACCAAGCCAATTTTAATGCTCTAACCACTATTAGATGTGTTTTAATGAGCTTTACAAAAGTCTCTTAAGCCAGAAAGGTAATTAACTTAGTATAAAAAAAAAGTTTTAGACAGAGACGCTGTGCATTCGCACTTATAGTAAAATTACTGTAAAATAAAAAAATTTTTGAACCAGTTGACTGGAGAATTGCCTATTAAGGTTATAATTCCAAAATTTATTTTTGGGTATTGCGTAAAGCAAACCTTCTTCTATTCTTTCGGTATTCTTCCGCTTCTAATACACATAATCGCAAATGTTCGCAGTATCTTATTGGTCTTCTTTTCTACTTTTTTTAAAACTGGGTATGTTATCCCAGACGCCCCTGGCGCTGAATTGTTTTTGGTCTTTTCCATGGCCTCTTGCTATTCCTGCTCACTTATCTTCTCGGTTAACTCCTTGTACCAGTTTTTATCTATAACTTCAATTGGGCTATACTGCGCTTTCCATTTGTCATCCATTTTTTCTACTTTTATCCTTCTTGAGCTATACTGGCTTTCAAAGTGTACTGCTATGTTGGTCCTTTATTTCTGTTTCATTATTTAAAAGAAACTCCTCACTCTTTCTGTTTATGACTAATCTATCTATTACTATCTTGTCTCCGTATCTATTCAGTATACTGTTTAGCATCCTATGTTGGTCTGACACGATCATTTCTCCTTGCGCTTCTATGCTTCTTCGCATGTTCTCTTCTTTGGCCTTATTTCGCATTATGTGCCACATGTTATGTTTCTCCTTTCATTTTCTGTTAACTTTTTTCCTAGTTCCTCTGACCACACTATTTAGCTGTTTTGTGTCGATTTTTCCTCTTCTAAATTTTGGTGGATTGAACATTGATCATTCTTTTTGATATTTTTGCCTATATAGTGTTTATTTTTCCTACACAACTTGCTCAACATTTTAACACTTTTCCTTATTTCTTGCAGATCCTCACTTTGTACCTTCTGAACTATACTTTTGGCTTTACGCTTTTTTGGTAAATGCTTATTAACTGACACGATGATGCTTTCTTTGATCATTTTTCATCCCTTGTCTAAGGTCTATTGACTGTGTACCTCTTTAATATTGCTCTTCTTCTGATACTCTCCATTTTACATCTAATCTTTTATCCAGGTGTTGTGCGTATGCTGTCCAGTCTTTGCCCTTTATGTTTTCCACATCCAACTTAATCCTCTTCGTTTTGGCTTTTCTACATGCTGCAGCTCTCACACAATCTCTGTTTATGTCCGTTAATATCTTGGTTACAACTAGGTCGTGGTTGCTTGACATAGTTTCTGACATATCCAAGGTGTATGTTTTAAGCACATTGTTTTTGCATTCCCTGAACAGCCATATGTAATCGATATGAGTTTCTAACACCCTTCTTCTCCATGTGGGTTTTGCTTCTTCTTGTTTATACCATTTGTGTGAATCTATCAAACCCTTGTTTACCATAAAATGGAACATGTTTTCTGTTTTACTGTTTCTAATTACTTCGCGACCCCTCAAAAAAACCTCTTCTTGCCATTCGTGATTGAAGTCCCCTATTATTATAAATCTTCGTTCTCTTTTATAGGTTTGGTCTAGTCTACCTTGGACAAATTTTCAAATTTTCTTCCTTATATCTATATCATTTGGGAGAGCATACCGCACTATTATACTGTAATCAAGCCTTCTGAACAATAAGTCCACCTTTTAGTGCATATGCCCTAAGTTTTTCTACCTTTGCTACATATTTGGGCCACTTCTTTCTGATTATTAAACTGACCCCAAAACCCTTCTTTTTTCTTCTATTGTCTTAGTCCAGAAGCTTACTATTTCTGCCTCATTTCTTAGTGTTAGCTTTCTTTCCTTTTCTGTTATATTTGTTTCACAGATCTCCAAGAAGTCTATTCAGTCCTTCTTCATTATATCAATAATTGCCTCAAGCTTTTTCTTATTTCCCTTAATTCCATTGATGTTATGTGTTCCTATTTTACACAAAGACTAGTTTTCTTTTTCTTTTATATAACTTCCTCCGGTATCCACCTCTTTTCCTTTTTACCTTGCTTGGACCCATGAGCTCTTTTTCACCTTTTCTATTTCTCTAGTTCTGTTAAGGATTTTTCGGGTTCCTTTCGTACTTTTCCACTTTTCATACTTAATCTCGTTCTTTCTCGATGTTTCAAAAATTTGTCTTTGTTCCTTTAGAAATATGTCTATTTTTCTATTTCTATTTTATGCTGCTTTACTTGTTTTTCTCTCTTTATTTTACACTGTAATTCTTAAGTTTGTTGTGGCTTAGACTTATGCTGTTTACTATTATTCTGTGATTCGACTAGTGTATCCATTAGGAGTGGTTGGGGCCTGCTAGCCTCTTGATTGTCCTTTCTAACTCCTTCAATTTCATCCAAATCTCCTCATTTACGCTCCCTTTTCTGAATCTTCTGCTATCATATCTTTCCATATTTTTTCCCTTTTTATTACATGGTATATAGATTTTTTCTTGCCAGTTTTCGAATTGGTGGTTATTGCTTTTTTCCTCCAGTATTTTTGTCCTCTTGCTTCCTATGTTTTCTTTTCAATACTTTTCTTTTCTTCTTTTGTTAATGTTTGCATCTTCTATACGAAGTTTCCTTTTCTGTTCTTTGTTGCATTCTATCTACCTGTTTTTATATTCTTCACTTTCTTTCGGCACTTCATACAGTCAACCCTCTATAAATGCAACTCATAGGGACAAGCCTACAACGTGCATTTAGGGAGGTTTGCATTTAGAGAGAGCCATTTAAAATTGCAGCTTTTAAAAATTAGATCAAGTTTGTGTAACTTTTACCAAAATGTATAACCTATCTTAAATACTAAAATTTGATTGGCCACGTGCATTTAGGGAGGTTAGTGTGACATAAAATGTTATTCAAGAGAACGTGCATTTACAGAATATAGAACATGCATTTAGCACTAATAACATTTTACGGAATAGAAAAAAACGTGCATTTAGAGAGGTATTGCATTTATGAAGGTTGCATTTATGGAGGGTTGACTGTACATCGAATTCTGCCACTCGAGTTTTATATTGTAGTAGTATATTCCAAATTCTCTTGCCTTTGCCAAATCTTCTTGAGATTTAAAATATACTATCACTATTTTCCTTTGGTTACCATGACAATTGTTCGTAATAAAAACTGACTTTGCATTTACTCTGCTTAGTTGTCTTAACAGAAGTGAATCAATTGCATGTTTCAGTACATTTGCTATTCTTGTTTTGTACCGGTTTCTTTTTACTAATTTCTTTTTGTCAAATCCATTCATTGTCATACGTAACAATCTTCCCGTTTTTTCCAGAGCAACAGCCTATTTGCTTTCCCAATTTTGTTTTCTTTTCTCATTCTTAAATTTAATAGTACTTGAGCTGCACTACTTGTTTCTCTGCCCCTCCATTGGATAATCGATATATTCTCAAAGAAGCTTAATTCTTTCCGGAGTATGCGTAGTGACATGTCTTTAGAAATGTCCCATACTGTATAGATTCTATTCAGTTTTTCTCTGTCCTTTTAATAGTACTATTATCTTTTTTTAGCACTTGTTCGCTTTGCGTTGCTATATCTGCCTTCTGTGTGGCTTCAGTTTTTTCACCTTCTGTATTGTTTATCTTTACTTCATAGCTTTCATTTTTGTTGATTACATGGGGTGTTTGATTTAGCTCCACTGTACTTATTTTCGAGGCCTCTGCTGTACTGCATGTTTTTTTCTCGATACTATATATGAGGACGAAAGCATTTCGGGTTCTAAAACCTGAAATTAAAATTTGAAGATGAAATTGTTGTTGACCTATTTTACTTAAAAGACAAAATTATTTGATACTTTTTTTGAATAGATGAAATTATAAGGAACATATCTATATAAATTTTATTTGCTCTTCCTTATAAAAAATTTTAATTTTCTAATGAAAACGAAATAGGCCTTTTTCAAAAATCAATTTCAGTGGCATCACTACTCGAAACCGTATTCTAGTGTGCCACATTCAGCTTCTATCATCATTCTCTTCCTTGTTTAAATTTTCTCACACTTTATTCTTTCTTCATCTGTGACTGTCTGTATGTCCCTGAGCTGCTTTTCTGTTAAGTCACGATAGTTTTCAATAAAATGTCTAATTAGACATATTTCTTCTGCTGAAATTACTTCTATTGCTTTTGCTAACTCAGAGTCGCTTATCTGCGTTCTTATGCATGTCTTATTTAAATACTTAATACATTTCTGCATACTACATCTTAGTGCATCACATCCACTCTTAAGGAACTTTACTTTCCAGTTCGAAACCTGTTTGTTGTTCATTTATCTTCTACTAATCTCGTTAACTACTAAATTTAAAATTCCCACGTTTACGTGTTTGTTTATTTGTTTTGATATGGCCAATTTTCTATTGTTTATTTGTTGTTTGTTTATCGTTTCTTATACATGTCAACTTGCTTACATAATCTATTGGTGATCTGCAGTACAGGGTTTTAGCTATTGCCTACTTTATTGTATTATTTTCTTTGTACTTTCTTTATGTATAACTATTTAACCATATTAGTCCTTCAGTTATTTTAGCTCCCCAACTCAAGCAATATAGTTTTCTTGTTACTTTTTGAGTCTTTGTTTATATTCTTGTTTGTGCCATTACTTCTTGTATTTTTCTCTTGTTTGCTGTTTAAGTTTCTGTCGCTCCACAAAAGTATTTGTACTCTTCTGTTTTCGGAGAATGTAATTTTGTCTAGAAATGTTCTCTTCAATGTTGGGTTGAATTTTCTATACTTTGTTCGATGTCTTTTCTATGTTTTTTTTAGATTTCTATATGTTTTGTTATTGTTTTCTTTGGCTTCCGATTTGGGCCCAGTAATCAGCAGAAAGAGTTGCAAATATTTTTCTAGTAAAAATATTCATAAGTTATTTTAAATAATAATTAAAAATATATTTTTAAGACTAACTTCTATTTTTAAAGTAAACTACTATTTTTATTTTTAGAATTATCTGGACTTGTTTCCTATTTTTTACCAAACATTTTAAAAATCTCACTACTATCATCAATTTCTTCTTTTAAATTAGAATATTCTTTTTTAACAAAATTATTATATATTGTAGGTTTTTTCTTTGGTCTTTTTTTCAACTTCTTTTTCATTTTCACTATCTTCAGAACTAGATAATTCTTCTTTTTTTTCATTTATTTTTATTATTTTTTTTTGTTGTTCATAAATTATATTAGCAATACGTTTAATACTTTGTAAATGTTCTATTAAATATTCAGAATCATCTTTTGATAATCTTTTAATAAGTTCATTTTTAGATTTTGAATTAACTATTATTTTTTGAAGAATAGTTTTTTTTATTTTCATAATATTACAATAAAAAAATAAAAATAAAATTTAATAAAAAGGGATACTTTATATTTATTTGTTTATTTAATAAAATTAAAAATAAATTATATATTTTTTCTTCTTTTTGTTCATCTTCAAAAAAAAATGTAGTTTTTCTTTTAGGTTTTAGTTTTTTATTATTATTTTCTCTGCAATTCTTATTATATTCTTTGATATTCTTTCTATTGTCTCAATAATACTTCTAATTTATACTATATTATCAGATAGAGATTGTAGTAATATAGTATTAGAATTATTTGCTAAAGAATTTCCTCCTAGGATTTGTGCATCTAACCAAGGAATTAATCTAACAATATAGTTTACTTTTTTAAATACTAAAAATATTTTTTTAATAAATAAAAAAAATTAAAAATCTATTTATATATTTTTAATTTATATAAAGGAAAAATTTAGAAAGTGCACTTGTGTATTTTGTGTCTCCTAATGTACTAATAATTAATTTCGCGTAAAGTAGAGTTAGGGTTAGGGTTAAAGTTGGGGTTAGAATCAAAATTAGTACAAAATCACAAGAGGATCATTTTTTGTTAGAAGTGCAACAGGGGTTACCCTAGTAAAATTTTGAGATATCAAAATAGGGAGCACAAAGTGCATGGGCACTGACTAGTCCTGTCCTATATAAATATAGATTTATTTAAATTTTAATGATTAAAAAAAATGAGATTATTATTTTTTTTATTTGTCTTATAGTTCAAGTTACACAACAAGTACATTTTAAATATTCTAAAATTGATGATCCAGTTGAAGTTGTAATTCCAAAAAGGCTGCTTAAATTATTTACATGGGATTATTATTCAAATTTTTACAGACCAATACTAAAAAAAAATGGGCAAATTACAAAACATTACAATGGTGGTATCTTTATAGAAAATTTGTAAAAGGTAAAACAACCCCAACATATGAAGCAGTACATAAATCAAAAGGTTTACCACCACCTAAACATAAAAGAAAAAAAATAAATAATATTCAAAAATATTATATTTTATTTAGGAAAAAGCTATTTGTAACAGCCTGTTACATGCTTATTTGTAACAGCCCATAAGGCCACATTAATATTAAAATAGGATTAGATTAGAGTTAGAATTAAAATTAATACAGAATTGCGAGAGGATCATTTTTTGTTAGAAGTGCAATAGGTGTTGTCTTAGTACAATTTTGAGTTAGAGATAAAGGCTGTTACAAATAAGAGTGTAACAGGCTGTTACAAATAACATTATGGCACAGTGCGAAAAGATATGTACCTCAAATATAATTGATTGAATTTACTAATATAGAAAGTCAAGTAAAGTTAACCTGATTTATCTAAAATTTACATATTTAAATAAGCAATAATTAGCGATTACACAGTAAAAAACTTACGTTGTTCCCATGAATGAGTTTTGTGAAAAATGAGATGGAGCACCTTTAACTAATAATGAAAAATTAATGATAATAAATGTTTACAAGCATTTATCTGACCCTAAATCTATAAATACGGGTCATCAAAAATTATCATTACGCAAGCGAGCTGCCCTGGTTCTGGGCATTGGTGAAAGCACAGTCAGAAAGGTTTTATCTGACTGGAACCAACGTAATGATGGGTCATTTACACCCAATCAAGTTATAGGTCGCCCCAAAGTACAACCAAGTGAAGACATTGCATTACTATTGCACACCAGAATTATAGAATCTAATGGTTCTGGAAGGCAACTATCTACGTTTGTATTACAAGGACATCTTAACGAAAATGGATATAACCTCTTAAAATGGTGAACGTTTAAAGCGTTGTGCATCATATGTTTTTGACTATTTAGTTAAAGTTAGGGTAAGAGTTAGTTTGGGGTTAGGGTTAGGGCATGTTTTATAGGTAAAATCACCTTCCCGACATTTTTTATTAGTGCATCAATATAGGTTTAGGTATTAGTTTTCTTGTATTCTTCGTTTTCTTGCTTTTTTTCTTCTTTTTTTCTTCGTCGAGCTGATCCGTGTCGATCAAGACAAACAATTTGATTGGCATTATATCATGTGATTGCACAACGCTTTAAACGACCCCTCAAAATGGCAACTTCTTCGAGTATTACATTGTTTGGGTTACTATTATGGAAAAGGTGAGCGCCGGAATATACTTCACGAATTACCAAATAATGTAGCATATCGTTGCAAATATATACAACGGTATTTTGAAAATTTAAAAGGTGAAAATGATGTGCCACATCTTCCAGAGATCTTTCTTGACGAGTCTTACTGCCACCTGCACCATATCTCACCAAATACATGGCTTCCGCATCATGGTATTGTTTCAGCACAAGGACGGGGTCCCTTATTAGTAATTTTTGGTGCAATTGCAGTTTTTCAAAATGGTGGAACAAATAAATTGCATGGTGAAATTGTTTCAAATTCTATTTATACAGTCAACCCTCCATAAATGCAACCTCCATAAATGCAATACCTCTCTAAATGCATGTTTTTTTCTATTCCGTAAAATGTTATTAGTGCTAAATGCACGTTCTATATTTTGTAAATGCACGTTCTCTTGAATAACATTTTATATCACACTAACCTCCCTAAATGCACGTGGCCAATCAAATTTTAGTATTTAAGATAGATTATACAGTTTTAGTAGAAGTTACACAAACTTGATGATTTAATTTTTAAAAGCTGCAATTTAATTGGCTCTCTCTAAATGCAAACCTCCCTAAATGCACGTTGTAGGCTTGTCCCTACGAGTTGCATTTATGAAGGGTTGACTGTATTTGGGATCCAATGATTAAACCACAGGAAATAGAGGACGTAAACGAAATAATGCTAAAGAATGGGATAATATTCCTGAAGTTATTAAAAATGCCAATATAACTGCCAATCAAATCAATTACCATGGAAATTTCAATGCTGAAATTTTCAAAGATCTTTTCACCAAGTTATGTAAAACAATCAATGATTTATATGGTCCTGCGATTATTCACATGGATGGCGCATGTTATCATAAATGACGAGTAGAAAATGCACCAACATCTAATTCTAAAAACAAGAAATTATCAATTGGCTAAATGATCATGAAATTGAAATTTCCGATGAATTATGTAAACCTGAACTTTTAGAGTTAGTTCAGAAATATAAAAAAAAAATCTCATTTATTTGTGTAGAGATAGCCAAAAATTTTAATCATCAAGTTTTATTTACACCACCATATCACTGCGAACTTCAGCCAATCGAAGGTGTATGGGCAGTTGTAAAGGGTGAAGTAGCACGAACAGGTCCACATTCAAGTCTTTTAAGTGTTCGTGATAAGCTTCTATACGGATTTAATGAAAAAATTGATTCTTATACAGTAACTGGGCTTTGAAACGAGCTCTTTCATATGCAAAAAATTATCAAGAATTTGATGAAGAAATTTCATTGATTGATGACGAACTGGATAGTGAAAGTTCGGAAGATAGCAATTAATTTTATATTTTTATATTTTCAAATACCTAGTTTATTTGGTTTTTTTTTTTTTTTTTTT
>QKWP01000308.1:38451-66198 GCA_003550325.1 Gigaspora rosea
GTACAGCCCTCCGATACATTAGTCAGTCGAAGACAGTCCTGGATACTACCTACATCCCCTTAGGACTAATTTATCCTCGCGGGTAAACTTGGTAGAGCAGTCCCTGTCCCATACAGGTATTACCTACACTTCGGTAACTTACGCACTCACCGAGGCAAGCAACTTGCAGTCAGGGGGTACTTAACCGTTACCATTACCTACTTCTGCCCTTGTAAGGTTCACACCGACCCCAGTACCCACCATTACTTTCCTACCAGTCCATCACCGGGTGCCCCAAACTTCCAAACCAGTTGGCCCGAAAGGGTTGATCTACCCAGCATTAGGTGCTACTATGGTTTTTCTTCCCCTGGTACCTAATTCCAGAACATAGGTCCTTTTCCTCCGGTACGACTCCGGCGGCCAGGTTGGTGGACCCTCTCCTCCGAAGGTCATGTCGTCTAGTTCTTCAGCTTGGTTTCCAATATTCCGGTTTTGGTAGCACCGTCAAAGATCGTTGCTACCTCCTTACTCGAGACTTTCCAAATGGGTTTCCATTTCCCCGGTTCCTTGGATTTGTCTGTGTCACCAGACACAACTTCGCCCGAAAGCTTCTATTCGAGATGGTAACCAAGGACTACAGGTAATATACCCAACCAATCGACAGGAAATAGTTACCGTAACACAGGTCTATTTTTCCAAAGCGTCGCTAGTGGGATTTGAACCCTAGATCTGCCACTTGGGGGTGACAACTTGCCAACTTCCCTAAGTCGCCACACCCTTACCTAGTTTATTTGTTTAAAAAAATAAATAAAAAATTTATATGTAAAAAAAAATTTATAAATTTTAAGCTAAGGTACATATCTTTTCGCACCGTGCCATATCCTTTTATTTAAATTATTTATATAAATAAAGATATTTTTTTTGGGACTGCCTATTTCCACCATAGTATTTTGCTATTTCCACCATATTATACAAAAAGTTACTATTTTTAGATTTTAATATAATATTGTATATTATAATTTTAATGATTTTTAATTGGCCCAACTTGATTTAGGTCACCAAAACAAGACTTGTATAACATTACATAACATTAGCAATGTGTAACCAAAAATTATTTTTGCGAAAACAATGCACTGGGCCTTTGTGTAACATACGTGCATATGTTGTGTAACCAGTATATGTACTGTGATTGGATGTTGCTTTGAACCTAGATTTAGGGTTAGGGTGGGCCGGAATTATGTCTAACCTGCCGGGGTATTATCATTATAGTGCCCACCAGCATTAAGCTTAATGCTGACCGACCCAACCAAAATAAAACTTGTGTAACATTTTACAACGTTAGTGGTGTGTAACCAAAAATTATTTTTGCAAAATCAGTGCACCGGGCCTTTGTATAACATAAGTGCATATATTATTTTGAATTCTAAAAATAGAAAATCTTGTGTAACATGGTGGAAATAGCAAAATACCATGGTGGAAATAGTAGCCCCCTTTTTTTTTACTTAATAATTATTAAAAAATGTTTTTATCTTTTATTCAAATAAATAGTATTAATACTTTAATAAATTAATTAAATCAACTTATATAATAAATTAAGAAAAATCATCAAACAATCAAATAATTCTTCTAAACAAATACTTTATAATTTAGATATTCAATTTAACAATAATAAAACTATAACAGAAAAACTAAATTGAATTATGACATCTAGTAAGAAATTTCTAAGTTTAATGCGCTTCTAAGCCGCACAGGCTTTTTGGAGCAACTTCGCAAGCAAAGTTGAAGTTGAAGTTTTCTATATACCCAATTTCCTATGGGACGGTGAGTTTTATTAAGTTAATAGCTAAGTCATTCTTAAATAGTTAACGTGACACAATTGCTAAAGTACCCACCCCACGCCTTTGCAATTAGTCATAATTTAACTTGTTAACTTACTTTTAAAAGTAATTTTTTATTTAAAAATTAAATTTAGATATATTTGAATTTTCATATTCTATTAGAATTTAAGTATATAAAACTAAACTTACATTCATATTCTGTGTAATTTTATCATGTGCATCTATATCTAATTGTTTTGCTTGTTCACTATTTCTATATTTAGTAATTTTAAAATCTTTTTTTTTTTTTTTATAAGCGAGATCTTGTCTCAGTTTGTTTATTATTTAATATATGTGATACTGTGCATTATATCGACGATATGTGATACATTAAGTTGTACTAAACTAAGGCTTAGGCTACTTTACCTACAATCTAGGCTTGGCTAAAAGCAGCAATAGCAAATGCCACTACTACTACTTAGTCGTTAAAAAGGAAATATATGTATAATTTTAGGAGAGGCCTATTGCTTGCCCTTAGCCAAAAGTGATCAAAGACCAAGCTTATGCTGTGAAAATTTCTATGTCTATTTACGAAAAGCTATTTATATATTTTATAGAAAGAAAACACAAATTGAATACATGTTAAAATTGGGGTAATAATATTCATAGGTAAGTCGAAAGAAGCATAGTATATTGATGGTGTATAATCAGACTAGCCGGTGGATAGTCGAATATTTGGTATTCATAATAAGTTCCAGAGGTATGAAAAGTTCCGATGTGTAGTTGTGATCGATAGTGGTCGGTTGATATAGTTGTAGATTAACTTCCGGTGTATAGTTAATTATTGATCGAATGGGTCATGTGAATTCAGTAGCATGTTGTGTTTGTTGTGTTGATTGGGTAATGTGTTATTGTTGTATTGATTTGTTAAAAATCGTTCTATTTTTGTAAGTGATGATGTAATTGTTTGATTTGATGGGGGTGAGCTGGAATACCCACTTTTGAGTAAAATTTTGTGTCGTTTTATGAAAGTGTATGGGTATCTAGTATTTGGGTCATAGTTGTAGTGACTAAAATTGTGTTATAGTATATATGGTTGTAGCTCTAATGATAGAGTGTAGTTGTCTAGTTGTATAAAAGTGTACTTGCAGTGTAAGGTTTAAATAAAATTGTTTGACGAACTAGTTTCTTTGCCGAAACAAAGCTACTAGTTGTAAAAGTAATATTTAACAAGTTTATGCAGATTAAGGAGGAGTGGTAACTAGCTTATAGGGAGTAACAATAGTTGGAAACATTCGTGTACAGTATAACTATGTGGTTTTTCTTATTTAAGCCGCTGAAAAATGGGTGTGGGTAAAAACATAATAAAATGGAGATCAGCGAAAAGAGTTTTTTTTTTTATTCCAATTTTAAAATCTTTATATTTTAATTTACCATTTTCTTTCCATTTAAATCTTCAAGAATTTTTATATTATTAAAATAATTTCATTATATCCACTAGTATTATTTTTACTTAATTTACAATTTAATGCATTTTCTCTTGGTGTTGTTTTTATAAATTTTTATCACGATTATCAAGTCCATTTCTATTAATATGATTTATTATTTTCCATTCTGGATAAATTATTCAATGAAAATATTTATTGGTTGTAGATCGAATATAAAAAGTATAATATTTTTTAGAAATAATCTATGTATAATTTTGAATAAGATTAAAACACTTTAAATCAATTAAAAAGAAAAGTCTTTAATTTTTACTTCAAGATAAAGCTTAAAGTTGATTTTTACAAGTCAATATTCATTTAATTTATGTTTTGGTTTATCAGATTCTTATATTTTTCCCATGATATAATAATCTCAAAGTTTTTGAATTTGTTTTTTCAATACATTTTAAATTGTTAGTAAATTTTAATATATAATTTAGAAAATATAATAAATTATGGGATAGGTTGATATTCAAAGTACTCGATAGTTAGTTGCTATTTTTACTTTTTAAAATAATCCTTTATTATTTTTTTATTTAGTAAAGGTTGAAAATTAAATTCTGATACAGTTGATTTTTTTGAACCTAAATATGCTAATCTATCTGCACGCTCATTTTCATAAATATCAGAATAATCTTTTGCATGTTTAAAATATGTTTTCCCTTTACAAACTTTAATCAAATCATTCATTCTATCAACTAAATCAAAATTTGTTTTAGGATTTTTAACATTATAACAATTAATTACATATGTACTATCTGTAAAAATAATGATATTATTTTTTTTATTAACAGTTTCTAATGCTCTAATTACAGCAAGAATTTCTGCATGATTACTTTGTTTTTTTTCAGGTAACCTTTCACTTAAATTACGCGAATCATTATCATTAAAGAAGACTCCATACTTGCTTCAGCATTATCTGTACTATTTTTTTTACAATAACCATCTGTGTAAATTTTTACTTTATTTGTTTCATCTACATTTTCTTTTTTAATATACTCAGATTCTTGTTGTTTTGTATAAAATTTTTTATACAAAGCACCAGGATATCTGTCTATTTGTTTTTTGCATTCTTCCCAAGAAATAAAAATTTCTGGTTAACGACCTACTCAAACAGCATAATATCCAATTGTGTTATTTTTTGGTATCTGGATTTATAATATAAATAATTCAAAAATAAATGAATTACAATTATGAAAACCAGAACAGAAGCACCATCCTATGAGGTTGCCATATATATAAAAAAATGAGAGTTAGTAAAAATATTTATTTTTTACAGTTTGTGAAACTCTCTCACCATTTATTTATTAATATATATTTTTTTTATAATTGGCCAAAGGAAAAATAAAGAGTTTATATACTTTTTAACATAGTACAAATTTATTAATAGAAATATAATTAATAAAATACATGTTCAATAATATATATATGTTTTTGAAAAGTTGTCGTTTCTGTTAAGATAATAAAAGAAGAATCAATATATTCTATTTTGAATTTATAAATAAACTCTGAAACTGTTTTTGTTTTAAGCATATTGCGCTTTTTTTGTAATAATAATATTTTATTAAATACTTGCTGATTAAATCTATTTTCTTGTAAATATTAAATTATTTTTTTTGTTTGCTGTACTGTGTTATAATATTTTATAATTTGATTGAAGACTTCACAAGAAAGATTATTACAATCAAATTTAATATATTTCATTCTTTAAGTTCTTCTCCAAGTTGAGTCATTATAAAAAGTAAGCCTTGTTGTTTTAGGACAAGCCTCAAAACAATCTTCACAAAGAGTATGTTGATGAGTGTATGTTAGTTGAAAAGGAAAATACCCAAACCCCATATGATTTATATTAATAGGATGATCAGTTACATTTATACTAATGCATAATTCAATATTACAATTATTGTTAACTATTGCATTTATACAACAAAATTTATGTTTGTTGCATTTTTCACATACACGTTTTCCAAGTTCTGCTATATCATTCACATGTTTATGAATAAGAAGAAGATTATTATTATGCCAATAATTATCCAATAGTTTACAATATAATACTCCTTCTTTATTCTCATAAAGCCTTTTTCAAACCAAATCTTTCTTTTTAACACATTGAATATTCTTTTTTTTACAATAGGTACATTTAATTTTGTTGTTATATATTAATCCTTCTCTTTTACAATCTACACAACGTTGATTTTTTTTATTAAAAGCTAGATAAAATACCATTTAACATTAATTTTACAGCATTATGCACATAAAATTACCATTCCACAACTTACTTTTTTATAGTTTTATTTTCTTTATCAGTTTTTTTTATAGCTTTCTTTTTGAGATTCATATCAATACGTTTAAATTCATATAATATTGGATCCTTTTCAAAGAAAATTTTTCTTGGATTATATACAACAAATTTATTTTATTTTTTTTTTGATTTCAAAGTGCCTGTTTTGGGGCATATACTTTATTTGGTTTATGCATCTGGATTCTATATGAATGAGAGTACACTAGCCACATGTACACTTTTGGTGTCTAATTTAAGTGGTCCGCCCAAAGTAGTAATGCCACCGAAATTGATTTTTGAAAAAGGCCTATTTTGTCTTTATTAGAGAAAATTAAAATTTTTTATAAAGAAGAGCAAATAAATTTATATAGATAAGTTCTTTATAATTTCGTCTATTCAAAAAAAGTATCAAATAATTTCGTCTTTCAAGTAAAATAGGTCAAAAACAATTTCGTCATCAAATTTTAATTTCGGGTTTTAGAACCCGAAATGCTTTCGTCCTCATGTATAGCCCAAAGGTTCCACACTAGATGCTATATCTGCAACCCAACTACGGGAATTGCCCATTTAAACCCTCTGATCTTTAGTTTCCCATCTAAACTTTTAACCGATTCGCTGAATATTTGTATTATCTATACAGTTAGTCCAGCTACCCGGGTCTCTTTTCATAAGATCCCTTAGGACTCTTTCTTATACCTGAAAGTACAATCCAGCTTATACTCAACAGAAAACTTGGTAGAGTGATATCTGTCCCACCAGGTATTCATATACTTTTTGGTAACTTACGCATTCACTGAGGCGAACAACTTGCAGTCCAGAGATATCCTGCAACCGCTACCATTACCTACTTCTGTCCTTATAAGGTTCACTCCAATCCTGGTACCTACCATTACTTTCCTACCGGTCCTTCATCGTTTTTCAGACTTTCAATCCAGTTGGCCCAGAAGGGTTGATCTACCTGGCATTAGGTGCCATTATGGTTTATTTCCTTCTGGTACCTACTTTTATAATATAGGTCCTTTTTCTCCAGTACCCAATCTGGCGGCCATGTTGGTAGACCTTGTTCTTGAGGTCGATGTTCGGTTCTTTAGCTTCGGTTCAATATTCCGGTTTTGGTAGCACCATCAAAGATCTTTGCTACCTCCTTACTTGGGTCTTGCCAAATGGGTTTCTGTTTTTCCAGTTCCTTGGATTTTGTCTATATTACAAGATACAACTTCGCCCAGAAGCTCCTATTTGAGATGGTAACCAAGGACTACAGGTAATGTACCCAACTGATCGACAGGAAACAGTTACCGGAACACAGGTATATTTTTCAAAGTGTCGTCAGTGGGATTTGAACCCTAAATCTGCCACTTGGGAGTAACAACTTACCAACTTCCTAAGTCACCACACCCTTATATACAACAAATTTATAATATATTGGATTTTGTATAACTTTTAAATAATTTGACCATAATGCTTTACATGTGAATCCTAATGAAAATTGTTCTTTTTGGTTAGGTAAATTATTAAATATCACACATAATATTTCATTCGATAAGATTAATATATACATTTTGTATAAATATACTAATAATATTCTAGTTGGTCAAAGTGACTAACTAGATAAATATTTATTAAAAATAAAAGAAAATACAGTATATTTATTTAAAAAATATGCTATGCAAGATTAAATCTTTTCTTTTTTGAGGGTAAAAATTCAGTTTTATCATCATTACTTCATTTTAATTCATTATTTTGTACTTCTTATTAAAAATAATTAAAAATTTTTTTCTGTTTTTTATCTTTATTATTCTCTTTATTTGTGTTTTTTCTTTTTAAATCTTTTGATATTGAAGTTGTTTTTTGTTAATCATCTTTTAATATTGGAGTTGTTTTTTGTGATTATCTTTTGATATTAAAGTTGTTTTTTGTTGTTTACCTTTTGGAGTTGTTTTTTGTTGTATATCTTTTAATATTAAAGTTGTTTTTTGTTGTTTATGTTCTTCAAAATAAAAATCAGTTATTTTATGTAGTTTTTTTAGTTCATTTTCTTCAAATATCTGATTGATAATAACTTTTGCTTTCTTTTCATCGCATCTTAATAAACTTGCACAAATATTTTGTAAACTTTTAAAATAATAAATTATATCAATCCTAAGATCTTTTTCTTTTTTGTTTGCTATAAAGTAATCCAATGGTCACATTTTGAATGATATTCAGTTTGTATTCACATATATTATTATATAGAAAAAACGACCATGTTCTATTGTAATTTTATGATCATCTGCCATTTTTGTTACATAAGAAATTACCATCTTGTTTCTTTTTTTAGTTTCATCATCTAATTCTTTTCTTTTTTCAAAATTCCAATAATCATATTTTTTAACTCGTTGATTGGTTGTTGGATCATATTTTGAGGTAAGTTTAAATAGATCTACTGAAAGGTTTTCATCATCAATATATTTAGCTATTATTTGTAATATTCTTTCCTTTAATGAATTTTCTGTAATGATAATTTGTTATTTTCATATCCCAATGATGATCAAATTAATTCCTTAGCTACTGCTTTATAGAATGCTGATACGTTTCTTTTTACAATCTTTAAACCCTTAAGTAAAAGATTGAGCATATTAAAATTAGGTGCCTTTTTATAGATAATACCACAGCATTGTTTTTTTTGTAAATAATACTGGCCACATCGTTTTTTTATATTTTATTTTTAAATATTCTTGATTTGTTGTCTGAAATAGATAATTATTTATTTCTTTTTCAAGAGTTTTTGATTGTAATATTGTTATTTTGGTCATTTTGTACCAATATAATTGTAATAATTTTTGTTTTATCAAATTGGAAATATTCTTTTTTTCTTTTAAATTTTTATATTTTTTATCCAAATTTTTAAAAAAATGTTCTAGTAAAGAAAAGAAAAATAAATTAATGTCTCTATAAAAAATCTTATAACCCTTTTCTTTTGCAAATTCAATAATATTATTTCTAGCAGATGCTGTTACAAATGATGAAACAGGCTTGAGATAAAATGGCGAATATTTGTATCCTGTTCCTCCACAAATCGAATTTAATACAACTTTTAATACATCAGATAAAGATATATAGTAAAGATATTTTGCTTTATCAATTAATTCATAATTTTCTATATTTTCTTTAGCTTGATAACGTTCTTCTAACAAAAATTTACATATTTTAGCCATTAGTCCCATCTTGTTTGCATTATTTTCATGTTTTGTGAACTTTCCGTAAATTGTTCCATGATTTGTTATTATATTTACATTTTGAACAGAATCATTATTAATATCAACATAAGTATCAAGTGAGATATTATATGTGATAATTGTATTTGGATAAAATATTGTAAAATCTAAATTAGCTACAGGTCTTTTCGAATCTTCTTTTAATGGTAGCATTACAAAACCACTTTCATATTTTTCATCGTCAATTATATAACCTTTTCTTCTTGTTGATATCAACATATTATTTCTAGCAGCATGTCTTTCATAAAAATTTCATACCAAACAACCAACACCATTCATAAAAACATTTGATATTGTTGTACATGTCATAGATGCTAGTTGAGCATAATCTCTAATAATATTACATTTGAGGTTAAGTTCCTGTAATCTAAGAGTATTAACAGAACAGTAGTATGCTAATTCAACAGCATAAATTTTAAATATTGTTTCTGGTACAAGCATTATATCAAGTATTTATTAAAAGATATTTTTGTTAATCTTTATAGTTAATAAGAAAGTTTGACCAAAACTTTGTAATTATTTTTGAATTTTATAGCATTTGCATATATAAACATACACCGTAAATTATTAGATGATTCTGGTAAATATGGTAAATCAACTTTTCCAGAAAGATCACATCGATTTAATACAGCATCTAATATATTTTTAATTTCTGTTTTAAATATTTTTTTTGCCCATATAAAGAAATCAAGAAATACTGTTTCTGGTATTTGATAATATTCACATATTAAATTTTCATTTGGATTTACTTTAATATTTCGATTATTGATATTAATTTTACAATATTGTTTCATCATCTTTTCATCTATTTCTTTTTCATAGATTTTAACAATACTCTCTCAAACATTTTCAACAATATTAACTCTAGCAAATTTAAATAATTTTCTATTAAATATGTTTTCTATTTTTAATTTTATAACCTTTTTTAGTATAAAGTTCCAATCATAACCACCAGTATTGAATTTTATTTCAAATGCTGGTGAGTATTTTCAAATAATTCTGTGAATTTTAATAATAATTCTTTTTGTGAGTTAAAAATAATTATATGAAAATCTTTTAAATCATATGAGATTTTGTTTCCATATTTGGAAATAAATGCTTTTTGTTCTATTGGAATTGTTATCAAAAAAATCGTTTAAAGGATGTTAACTGTGTTGAATAAAAAAAGTCCATTTGAATTATGTATACATAATCTTCATCTTCTTTACCAACAGGTAAATAACCTGGTCCACGCATACTGCTACTCTCTATATCCCAAAAAAGAAGAATAAGTTCTGGTCAGGGACACGAAAAAATACCGGTTTGATTTGTAAAAAATTCATTTCAATATAGTAAAAAAATCCTTTTTATAGCGATATAACATTTACTCTTATTTTATCTATACTGTCAATTCTCCGCAAGTGCTCCTTTTTTCTTCACAATAAAATATATTGCTTTTAGAGTAATTATTATCATGCTGTTACAAGCGGTATAGCTTTCTTAATATACCACTAGCAACATAGCACACGGCAACAGGGATCTTGTAAGGGTCAGAGAAGATATGAAGCGGTGTGGAAGTGGAATGTTTCCTCACTGTGACAGTTCGATATATTTTACTCAAAGAACAAGAGTGTATCTAGTTGGGCAAAGATATATTTTATTTAAGTACGTTACAAGACTTTGCTACAAGACTATCTAAAGGTTTCTGTGCCTAAAGAATTTCTATAACTAAAGAATTGCAGGGAACAAATCCTAAAGTTAAGGAAGGATAAAAGCTAGGATTTATATATCTTTTGAAAAGCAATAAAACAATAAAGTAAAGTAATAAAACAATAAAACAATAAAACTGTAAAACTGTAAAACTGTAAAACTGTAAAACTGTAAAACTGTAAAACTGTAAACCTGTAAAACTGTAAAACTGTAAAACTGTAAAACTCCGCTTTACTCTGTATCTAACAAGAAACCTATTCTATAACATTTCCGTCCCCTTTAAGAACGAACTCTGTGAGTTCCTAAATCTAATAACTTTTGAAAAATTATTTAAAGAAAATTATATACTGTCTAATTATAAAATTTATATCTGTAACTAGACTTCATTAGACTCTAGGTCTTTCGATAGTTTCTTTGCTTGGTTTTAGCACGTGATTAATTTAATAAATGTGGCTAAGGTTTGAGGCTAAAGAATAGAAGTTTTTATTTGAATTCTATTGTCTGGGTAATTAGTGTACCTAAATCTTTTTCTGTTTCTAGTATTTTGTCTATTTTGGTTTTGTATTCCTTGGTGATATTTTTAGAATTTTTGGGGAAACTTTCAAGTATGGTAATAAGAAGTTAGAATCATAATGGGAAAATCTAATATAGATATCATGTCAACTTGGATTTACTTGTCAAATTAATGAGGATGTTTGTCTGATTTGGAAATTAATTTGGAGATGCACATCTGTTATCATGCATAATTGTTGGAACTGATGATTCATATATGATTGTGCTTGAAAATCTCAACTTATAAGATACTTGTTATGACCTTGTTTCTCTTGTACACCAAAGAATTTTATCGCATGTTAATTTTTGTAATTCCCACATGTTTTGCATTTGTATTGTTCATGTGCAAAAATTTGTTTTGAAAGTGTTCGACAAAACTTGGCAAAACTTGTTAAAAATTTTGCTCAACATGTGTTTTGGCAATTTCATTGTTGCTTTCTCCCCATAAAAGTTGTAAGGTCTCCGAACTTTCCTTATTAATTTGTTTAAAATTAGCTTCTATTTTTCTAATTGGTGTTTGTCAACAGCTAATTTTTAATTCTGTGAATTATTTTCTCATCGTTGTGATTTTCTCTGTTGTTGTTTGCAGTTGATTGATTTTCCATTTTGGAATAATCATCTTTTATTGTCCATTTCTATTTAAAATCTGTATCTCAAATGTTCATTTTCTTCAAAATTTTTGCTCAAAATCTTCCCCAGTTAATATTCCTTTTTCTATTGTCCTTTTTTCTTTTTAAAATTTTCTAATTAATTTGTCAACCTTTTTTTTTTATTTAGATAATAAATTTTTTTTTTTTTTTTATAAAAACTTTTCGTCGACTTCTCGCTTTGCCTTGCCTTGTCTTGCTCCAGGTGTATATACTTTCGGGCTGTGAGCTTAGCCTTAGCACTTGCTATGTGCGAAGCCAGTCTTCTATGTCTGGGTGAGCGCTCTACATTCGGTTTTACCACTGTAGTAGTCGCCTCGGTAGATATTTTCCGATTCAACTCGGTCTTTCACAAGTGTGGTGGCCAACACACTTGTGTTCATTTTATTTTTTCCTTTTTCAGTATACATAATGCTTAGAAATAGTTGTTTCTAATTTATTTTTATTTTATAGATGACTCGTACTAAGAAATCTGATTCTGTTCCCTCTCGAATAGCGAGACTCCAAAACCGCCTAATAAACTATCAAGAACAAGCGCAAGAAATAAATCCTCCTAACATCGAAGCCCTTCAGCAAGCAAGTCAGTATGAGCAGATGGTTCTAGAACGAAATAGGTGGAGGGCTTGGGTGGCAAACTTAGAAGATGCGAATACGGTTTTGAGAAGAAGAGTTGGAGAAGTAGAAAGAAGAATCAAAGAAGCTAGTGAGTTGGAAGAAGAAAATAGAGAGTTGGAAGAAGAAAATCGAGAGTTGGAAGAAGAAAATAGAGAGTGGCGAAGAAGGGTTGAAGAAGTAAATAGAAATCGTCGCATTATTTTACAAATAATTTTTGTATCTATTTTAATTATTCTTGTAAATAAAATTCTTAAATTTTTTGAAATTTTGTAAATAATATAAGTAATAATTAATGTTGTAATAGTAATAATAATAAATAAAATAATATTGAGTTTTTTTTTTTTTTTTAAAAAAAATAATATTAATAAAGTTAATAAAGTTGTAAAGTGTTTCGATGTAATAATAAAGTTTTGAAGTTTCTGTATCTAAAAATTTTAAGTGTAAAAAAAAATCAAGTCTTTGTCTATTGTTATTTTTTTCGGTTAATTAATTAATGTTTGTCGAATACTTCGTGTAGCTTTGAAGTAAGTGACGCGAGTAACCGTTAGTATAAATTTTCGCGATTACAACTCTTAGTTTCGATCACGCTTCATAGTACGTGTTCTGTCGGTCATAATCATAGTATTGATCATTACGTTACACTAGAAGATCATGTGTAATATTAAATTTATAATTTTTTCAATTTGCATATTTTTAACTCTTTTTCTTTTCTCATTAGTATATAGATCTTGAAACCGTCGTCGTTCTTGGAGTCGTAGTTAAATCTTGGAGTCGTCGCTTCTTGGAGTTCGTAGACTTTGTCATTGTAGTTGGTGTCGAGGTCTTGGCTATATACTCGTTTCGGCATCGTCGTTTTACGAGGTCAACATTTTCTTGCTGTTCGAACTTTCTTGTAGGTTCAGATTTCTGGGTCTATACCACAGAGGTAGGTGCTGTTTCTACTTCGTCATCTCTCTTTATAGTTCGTTAGAGCTTTCTTTCACTTGTTGGTCAAAAGTCACGGTTTCATCGTTAGTACAGGTGTGCATTGTCGAGGTAGGTGCCGTTTCTAATTTTCTCTGTTTTGGGGTGGCTCTATTTTTCTGTGCTTCAAAAGTTTTCATGCAATTAGTTCGTTCTTTTAGGTTTCGTCTTGATCTCAGAATTTTCGTGATCGTGTGTTTTGCCGTACGTGGAGTTTTTGTGTTGCGCCTTCGTTGGTACAGTCTGGTTGGTTACTTCTGATTGTTTTTACTTTCGAGGTCCTAGTGCTTGGAATGGGTAAGTCTTGTTTCGTTAGGCCTAGTTATTCTTCTTACGGCCTTGATATGGTCTTATTCATATGTGCCTCGAAGTAGGTTTGGTACAGTTCCTTTTTTTTTTGTTTTTTTTTTTTTTTTTTTTTAAAAAAAAAATTCTGGTAGGCCTTATGGATGATTTCTTGATGAATACTATAATCTTTCGTGGCCATCTTTCTCTACGGGGTCTTGGCCTGAGTCTCGTTTTGCTTCACTAGGTCGGGTCTTCCTTTTTACATTCCGGGTAGGTCTTGTTAAGTCTGATCTAGTATCTCTTTATTGATCCCGGTATTTCTTCGTTGGACTTGTCTTGTTTTCTTGGGTCTTTTTTTTTTCTATGGGTCTTTGGCTGATCCTTTCCACGTTGTTTTTGGTAAGTTTCTTCCTACGATCTTGGTAGGCTGCTCCTTTTTTTTTCATGCGCCTTGTCTTGTTGCTTGGGTGATTTCTTTCTGAACCACTATAATCTATCGTGGGCGTCTCGATATAAATTAGGAACGATTTATATATATATATATATATTTTTTAGTAATAAAGTTTTTTTTTTTTTGATAGGGCGAATTGAATTTGACGGGTCAGTTGAAAGCTGATATCTTTGGGAAGTCAAAGTTTCGGATGGAAATCGAGATTCTCGAATCGAGGGTATAAAATCGGGTTTTTAGCGAATCTAAAATATTGGTATTGGAGGTTTAGGGATTTGACTGTCTTTGTTTTAGTCGAAGGTACTGGTGGTCCAAATTCGACAGATCGTTTACGGCCTTGGTTGTTTGACTTGGAATTTTTCAAAAGAGAGCAACCGAAGGAATAATCATATTACGTCTGCTTGGATATGATTATAAGAGATAAAGGTTTAGGTTAGTCGAATAGATTCGGGTTTAAGGATTAGTAAGAGAGGTTAGGATTTGGGTGTTTAGTGAGTTATAAGGAATAAAGGTTTAGGGGTAGTTTTAGAGGTAAGAAGCAGATCATGAGGAAGGGATGAGGTGAAGGATGGGTTTAGAATTAGGTTTGAAAAGGGTGATAGAGGTGGATTCGAAAGTCGGATTAGATTTGGGAGCTTTGGATAATTAGAAATAAGGTAGTCAGAATAGACAGTTATAAGGATAGATTCGTGGTAGAGGGAAAAGGTAGATGGGTACGGTGGTGGGAAATTGGATTTAAAGATAGGGAATTTTTAAAAAGTTGGGTTTAGTAGTTAGAAATTAGAAGTAGATTTGGGTTGGGTAAATGTATTAAATTAAATTAAAGTATATTAAATAAAGAGATAAGTAAATAATAAGTAATAAATGTTTTGTTATATAATGGGTACTTGGAGTCAGATTTGCAAAGTTGGGTTTAATATAGGCGGATTTTAGTGAAATTGGGTTTGGGGTAACATTAGGGTTTGGAGAGATTTGGAATTTGTGGGGTTGGGTTTAGTGAATGTGGAGTTGATGTAGAATGTGGTAGATTCGGGATTCTATAGAGTTGGAGATTTGGTGAGAATCAATTTTTAAGAGGGTAAGAGGTTTTTCATTTCATAAGATTTTCATTAATAAACTATTAAACTGTGTCTAAAAAAACTAAATAACTAAATGGGGTGCTACAAAAGCAGAGGCTTCAAGTATGCCCTTCTGAACGAATATTTTTCAATTCGACAGGAAAATACCGGTGCAACAAATGCAAGAGGCTTCAAGTATGCCCTTCTGAACGAATCTCTTTCAATTCGACAGGAAAACCAAAAGCTATTACCCCTTGGTAATAGTCAGACGTAAATAAAAGAAATAATCTTTTCCAACAGAAAAAGAAGGAGAGGATTCAACTTAATGTTTCCACACTTCAATATTTGAACAATGTTTTTGGCTGCCTTAATTTTCAAGGAGGAGAAGGAGGAGAAGGAGGTTCTAAAAGTTCTAGCTGTTTTTAATATTTCTAACAGTTTTTAATGCTTTCCGCCAGAAGGCACCAAAATGTTACAAGCGGTATAGCCTTCTTAATATACCACTAGCAACATAGCACACGGCAACAGGGATCTTGTAAGGGTCAGAGAAGATATGAAGCGGTGTGGAAGTGGAATGTTTCCTCACTGTGGCAGTTCGATATATTTTACTCAAAGAACAATAGTTGGGCAAAGATATATTTTATTTAAGTACGTTACAAGACTTTGCTACAAGACTATCTAAAGGTTTTTGTGCCTAAAGAATTCCTATAACTAAAGAATTGCAGGGAACAAATCCTAAAGTTAAGGAAGGATAAAAGCTAGGGTTTATATATCTTTTGAAAAGCAATAAAACAATAAAGTAAAGTAATAAAACAATAAAACAATAAAACTGTAAAACTGTAAAACTGTAAAACTGTAAAACTGTAAAACTATAAAACTGTAAAACTGTAAAACTGTAAAACTGTAAAACTGTAAAACTGTAAAACTCCGCTTTACTCTGTATCTAACAAGAAACCTATTCTATAACAATGCGTCATAATTAAATCTCTCTATAAGTGCACATTTTCCAGATGGAGAGCTCACTCTCTATAACTCTGCGACCTCCCGACTAACTCATCCATTTTTCATATTTCTTGATATCTTCTGAAATTTTTTGAAACTTTCCGACGTTCCTAATTATCTTACCTGGCCCAAATTAAACATACACTGCTCTTAATTTTGCCCAAAAATTCGTTACTGTCAAAAATTCCATTTTTATACCGTTTTGTACTAAAAATTACGTTTTATTCATATCTATATATATATGAATTTTTCTGTGTCCCTGGTTCTGGTACTTGTTGTATTATTACTTTTTCTATATTATCTAATGTCACACTTTTTTGTTGATGATTATAGATTCGATACCATCCTACTAACTCCAAATCAGTTTCACGTGCTATTTTTCAATAATAACATGGGGTGTCTTCAATTAAAAGGGCCCATTTTTACATTTTTTTGAAAAATGAGTTTTCGTTAAATTCATATAAATTTTGGCATGATTGACTTTTTTTAATTATAAATGAAAGTCGAATTACATAATAAAAAATCAAGATAATGTAAAAAGAAAAATTACATGAGGCTGCGTAGAGCCAACACGTCATGAGTTTACCCGATAGTCACCTGCCGTCTTTAACAAATCAATATCGTGAAATTTGATTGATCCCGGATCAGTCCGAAAATCAAAACAAATAATTAAACTCAAATATCTCAAAATAAAATATATGTAAAAATGGGCCCTTTTAATTGAAGACACTCCACATGTTCTGTCATCTGAATATGTATCATAATATTGACAAAATTCTTCAAACTCTTGTTTAATTTCTTTAGTATCCTTATAAAGATGTTTGTTAAAATATTCTTCTTTTTTCAATTATGTTTAAAGCCTCTTTACGTTCTTTAAGTGTTTTGTAATATAAACGTATAAATTTAAATTTCTTAGTTGAATCAAATGGTTGAGAATTAAATGTTTTATAACTATCTAGATCAAATTCTTCAATATAACTCTCTATTGTATTTTTTTCAATATCTGTTAATTTGATATCAAAAAATAGATAATCAATTTTTATATTAATAATAGTTTTCTTTTTTCAGAATTAAATGTGTACAAGTAGGGATGTTAATAGAGTGCTCCGAGGTGGTGTGGTGTATACTTTGACAGAGTATTCCTTAACACCACACCATACCAGAGTATACTCTTACAAAGTAAACTCTGTAATATCACTTTGGAGTATTAAGTTAGGTATAACTCAGAGTATTAAACCGAATCATACTTCAAAGTATAATACAGAGTATAACCCAGAATATAACGATAGTATAACCCGGAGCACTATTTATAATTAATAATTTTTTTTTATGTCAGTAAAAAAAAACTACTAGCCCACAATTAAATTTAGGGAACCGCTATTTACACCATGGTTTTTGCTATTTGCACCATGGATTTTGTGTAACACTAGATCATCAATCAACCTTTTCTATTTGCACCATGGTAATATATATTGCACCAATAAAAACTCGCCTTTTTTGTAGATTAATAGTTATTTCGCACTGTTAATGTTGTGCAATATTACACAAATCTTGTTTTGGTAATATAGTAGGCCTGCTAACCTAATTTTATAATGCGGGCCAACCCTAACCCTAATTTTATAATTCGGGCCAACCCTTATCCTAATTTTTTAAGGCCTTAAAAAATTAGGGTAAGGGTTGGCCCGCATTATAAAATTAGGGTTAGGGTTGGCCCGCATTATAAAATTAGGTTAGCAGGCCTACTAGATTAAGTAACCAAAATAAGACTTGTATAATGTTACATGACATTAGTGGCACGAATAACTGTTAATCTACAAAAAAAGGTGAGTTTTTATTGGTGCAACATGAATATAGCCCAAAGTTGCACAAAATTGCGAAAATCTGGCCCGCATTATGTTAAGGCCTTAAAAAATTAGGGTATAAGTTTGCCCGCATTATAAATTTAGAGTTAGGGTTGGCCCGCATTAGATTAGGCTACCAAAAGAAGATTTGTGTAATGTTACATGATATTAACGGCGCCAATAACTGTTAATCTACAAATAAGGCGAGTTTTTATTGGTGCAACATATATTACCATGGTGCAAATAGAAAATGTTAATTGATGATCTACTGTTACCCAAAATCCATAGTGCAAATAGCAAAAACCATGGTGTAAATAGTGGTTCCCTAAATTTATACTTAATCCCGGTAATATCGAACCCAATAAAAACATTAGCATTTCGAACGATAATGCTGAAATCACCTTAAAAATCAGAAAATTTAGTCCACGTCAGAATTTGATTAATATTTACGTAACGTTTGATCATTTAACGTAACATCTAACGATTTAACTTAACATTCAACAATTTAACATAACTTTGTAATCATTTTTTCAATTTCTTCCAAATTCGCTTTTAAATTTGATAATCAAATAGTGATTTCTCTTTCTTTTACGCCTTTATTCCTTAAAACAAAATCTTATTAATTTTTTCTATCTCTTTTTTTTCCTTAAAATCACTCAGGAGTTGAATTAAAACCAACAGGTTTAACAATGCGTCTAACTCATTTTTTGAATGATTATTTCAGCCAAATCACTATTTTTAAAATTTGGGTATTTTATACGCAAATGCGCTGTAATGGATTTTCTGTTCTATTTATAGTACGAACATGCATATATTTATTTTTCTTGTCACTATATCAATATACGCAGATATTTGATTGACAAAATTTGTAAGCAATTTAATTCATATCGTCATATTAAATAAATAAGTCAATCAGTTACGTATAAAGAAAATAATTAAAAAAAATTTTTATGCAAGACATATTTTAAGGTTTATGTGTGATTTATTAGATTATTTCACAATATCCTAATTTATATACGTATATAGTATAATTATCTTGATAATGCATAAATGTATATATTTGTCGCCCAAAAAATTGCAAAATCTAAAAATTCATTTTTTGAACATTTTCTAATCTATTAAATGGAATCCGTTTAATTATATAAAACAATAAGAATCACTATTCTAAAAATTCAAGCCTATTAACTATCGTGAAATAATCTGTAATATAGGTTTTTTACAATTTATCATAATTATAATAATCGTCACGAACTTTTGTTATCCAACTTTTTAAACACATTACAGCCCGTGCTGAATCTAGTGCAAGATTACTTCTAATTTTCGTAATAGTATGAGCCGCAATTGAAAATGCATGTTCGCTTAGAACGCTAGTTCCTTGAACTGACAGATAATTTCTTGCCATTTTACTAAGTGTGGGAAAATCTTTCTCGAACTTATACCACCATTTAAGTGGGTTTTCTTCTAGGGCAAGTGGAAGGGCCAAGTATCGTTCTAACTCGTTTTCTACCGGTGCGTTATTTCTTTGTTGTAAAAAAGATTCAAAAAATAAACGTTGATTATTTTTTTTTCTTGATTTGTTTTTTCTTGCGTGGTAGTAGATGTAGCTACAGGTGTTTCTTTATAGCTTGACATATATTCGCGCAGCTTATTTACAGCAGCTGATCGTGCTTCACATGTTACAAAAGTTTTAATCTTGAGCATGGATTAAGCAAGGTGGGTAATATAGTCGATTTTTCAATAATGTCCCAGTACTCTTCGAGTTTGTGCATTATTGATTGTGCCATATAACATTCATTCTCTTCATAGTCAGAAAGATATTGATCAAGGTGATGCTGAAGCCCAATAAACATGAGACAAATGTCACTAATAACTGGATAGGAACTAATGGACAACAATAACGTTGCCTGATATATTGGTTCAAGAAGCTTTATCATTGCATCTACTTGCACCCATTCACTTTCATCAAGCAACGAATCTTCGAGCTATTTTTTGTTCTTTGCAACTAAAAATTCTAACGTGCCTCTCATTCTATTAAACTTTTGCAACATTAGGAACGTACTGTTCCAGCGTGTTTCGATATCAAGCTCTGGCTTTAAGTACTCGACTTCTTGTATAGCACAAATATTTCGTAAATTATCATATAGTAATTGGGAGTGACAAACTTTTTTTATGAAATTTCTAACTTTCTCAATAATCATGGTTTCGAGCTGCATACCATGTTTTACTGCGATATTTAAGATATGCGCTACACACCGATAACGCATAAATTCATTATTTCTGAAAGATAAAAAGGCCCCTTGCAGCTCACACCCTGTGACAATCATGCTTGTATCGTTATCGGTGGTAAGTCCAATAATATTTCATGCGATTTTAAATTTATTAAAAAGTATTAAGAGCAAGCAAGTCTTTGGTATGTGTACCATAATGATGATCGGGATAATGTATTAAATCAAGAAGAAAGCTTCGTACTTCCTAATTGTTGTCGATGTAATGTGCGGTTACACCCAAATATGCTTGATTAGATATAGATGTCCATATATCGCACGTAACTGAAACCATTGCATTAATATTTTCAATTAAATTTATCATTTTTTCTTGCGTATTTTCAAACTGACTCATTATTTCACTACTTAATACTTGTCGGCATAAAACATGATAACGTGGATCAAGGACGCTAAGCATTTTTCTAAAGTATTTATTGTCTACAACAGAAAAAGGTAATTGGCAACACACGATAAAATCAGGCACCTTTCTAGTAATTTCATTTATTCAGTTTGACTCTTTTGGTGTATACGGTATAGTCGCAAAACGTAAGAGTGTCTGCTGTCTCAGGGAAATATTTCTTTGATGTTTATTATTAAGGTGGATTGCAAAAGTTCCTGTTGTGTTGCCCAGTTTCCATTTCTGCTTGCAAATATTGCAAACTATTGCGACTACTTTCTTATCTTTATTTTTTTCTTCAGAAAAAAATTCCCACACAATAGATGTGCGTTGTCCATTTCGTTTTGAAACACTCTTACTATGGTTAACAGAAGTATCGTTATTACTTGAATTAATAGTAGGGTTTTCCCTATCACTATCAGCAACGCTTGTATTTTTATTATTATCAGGGACGAAACTTATATCTCCATCGTTGAAAGCAAAGTCGTTATTATCAACATCAAAGTCTATATCTTCATTATTAACAACGGCATAATCCTCGAAATTAATATCCTGATTAGTCTCTACACCAAGGGCCATATCTTCACTATTGTTGGTAATATCCAAGTTGTTACGAGTTTCTTGAAACATTATGGCAAGGTAGAATTCTGTGGAAATTTTGACGATTACTGTATTAAATTTTTTTTTTTTTAGGAAAAAAGTTATAATGTTCGAAAGGTTGATCTGCGATACTTTTTGTATTTAAGATTTTTTTTTTTAATTGTACTTTATTACAGTATTACCACAAATCAAAGTTCTTATTTCATACAGCTAACACATATCAAAAAAACATTTTTTTTTACCACTAGTCGATGCATCAAAAATTTTTTTCTACCACTAGTCAAAGTTCTTATTCTATAACCACTGACTAATGTTAAATAAAGTTTTTTTTTGTTTGTAATAACCATTAACACATGTCAAAAAAATTTTGTTTTTAACTTCGTATTGCCATCGTATTGCCATAATCGTTAAGTCGACGCTTGTTAAAGAATAAAGTTTTTTTTTGTTTACCATCATATGCTATAACTGTTGACACTTCAAAAAAAATTTTTCATATTACAGTACTAGAATTCTTGTTAATTTGACACTTGTTAAGCCATAAAAAGAGGGTTGACACGATTTTTCTTTATGGAAAAAAATTAGCATTTGTTTGCACGGAGTTTGACGAATATAGGGGCAGTATAAACGTAACTTCAGTTATATGCATGTTTGAGTAACTTCGTAGTACATGCCAAAAAAGCTTGTTTGCATAACTTTAATGAGCGTTTTAATTCAATCGTGGGAATGAAATAAATTGTAGAGAAATTAAAAACAGGATTATGTATATATCGACAATTTTAAATGGCTTGTATTAAAAGAATTAGTAAGCATAGTCACAATGCTCCAGTCGATATCTATATCAATATATAATAATTTAATTTAAAAATTTATTTAATAAAGATCAAACGATAAAAAAAAATATATATATATAATAATACTTCAGAGTATTATCAATTTTATATTAGTAGTATTACTCCAAAGCACTTACTCCTATTATTGATATCTTAGTAACCCGAAGTGGTGTCATATCTAAACCACACCGGTATGGAGTGGGTTATACTCCACCGTTACTTACCCTATTAACATCCCTATGTACAAGTGAAGTATATAGTATTCTTTAAAATATGATAGGGTTCCGCAATTTGATTTGATCTTCAAATATTTGAATCAAATATTTGATCAAATTCAAATTCAAATTTGATTATATTTGATTTGATCAAATTCAAATATGGCCAAATTTGATTTGATTTGACAATATTTGATTTGATTTTATTAAAAATTCAAATTCAAATCAAATTCAAATTCAAATATTTGAATCAAATCAAATTCAAATCAGAGTTAATTTGATTTGATCAAATTCAAATTGATCCAATATTTGATTTGATTTGAATTTGAGGAACCCTAAAATATGATGCATTTTTAGTATTATATACGTAAAATAAAGACATTTTTATACAAATAAAAATTTATTCGGTACATTAGTACTGAATAAAGATTACACTAATCTAATTTTTAAATTTGTTATTATCTTTTATATTTTTAATAGCTTCAGCAATTTGTTTAATTCTTTCGATAGTTTCTGCCCAATGAGTAAATGTAATTGAATATTTTGCAATTACAATATCAATATCCTGACTCTCAATTAATTCTTTAATAATTCTTTTATGACATTCATATTCTTCAATATCTTTAATTTCTTCTTGTAATTTTTTTGCTTGTTGCTTGAATAAATAATCAAGCATAGATGATTCTTTTTTGTATTTTGCAACAATAACTTTTTTAGAGTTCAGTTTGTCAAGACAAATACGTTTTGTTTAATGAATTTTATTTAATTCTTGTGACATATTAATAAAAATTACATAAATAAATTTTTATTTGTTATTAATTACTGAATAAGAATAAAATTGGTTTTTATAAAAATTATATAACACTTCTTCATCATTTTTTATATTAAAACAATACATTGCTTTTATTAAGTTTTTGTATCGTTTTTTATTATATTCAGAAAGAAAAAGTAAAAAAAGATCAATCTGTATTATTCATACTGTTTTAAAAAAATAGAAAAGAAATTATAATACTTTCTAAAATTACAATTTTCATCATTACATTCTTTTAATTTGCAACAATCTTTACAAATATAAGTATCATTATTCTGGATATATGTTTGGAATATACTCTTCATATTTATCATATAATTCTGATAAATAATCTTTGCCACATTTTTCCCAAAGTCAGTTTCTTGCTTTCTTTCTTTTAATAGCTGTTTTTTTTTGTTGGATTAACAAAGATTATATCATTTTGAAGTTTAAGTACAATTAAATTACATTGTTTTTTTTAGATATTTCTTGCTTTTTTCATCTTTAATAATAAGATCAGTAAAAATTTCAATTTCTTTAAATCCACAATCAATTAAAATATAATAATAATCTTCCAGTTCATTAATCTCATCAATCACTTGTTTGTATTTATCAGTGATTACTTGTTGAAAAAATAATTCATTTTTTGTCTCATAGAACAAATTTAACGCATCAGGAATTTGCATTGAAACTTCTATTATTCGTTTTACTTTATAACCATTATCTTTGAGAAATTTCTCAAAAATTTTTGCACAAGTTGTCTGAACCAATTGTTTCAGCAAAAGTAATAGCTCTTGGAACAACTGTAATTGATTTTTCAATTAATTTTGTATTTTTAACGATTTTTTCAGTTATTTTTTTAAATTCTTCAAACTTTTTATAAAAATCATTCAATTTTTCTTCAAAGTCCAAGTCAGAGAAATTTCTTTTGTTAGATATTTCAAAATATTGATAATAAATTTGTTAAAGTTGTCAATAATTTTCTCAGATATATTGCTTTTCAAAAATAAGATTTAATACATATAAAAAAAATATGAAAAATATGAATGTGAGATCCATAATTATGAATAAAAAAATTTATTTGGTGATAAACACTGAATATAAATTTAATATGGTTTGTAATAATTACTATGTTTTTTAATAAACATTTGTTCTATAGACACATTTTTAGAAGTAATACCAAATTCTTCTAAATTAAATTCATCTGCTTTATAATTAGTAATTATGATTCATCTGCTTTATAATTAGTAATTATGTAATCTTTTTCTTCTGGTTTTATACTAAACAATTCCTTAATAACTTCAACTTTTTCTTTTTCATTACAAACTTTAATATTCTCTTTTAAAGTAGATACCCAAATTTTAGCTTTTGGTGTAAGCTTATTTCCTTTATTCTTTTTACTATTATATACAATAATTCCTAAAAAATTAGGATATCTTAAAACAGATGATTCAAATTCACGTATAATCTTTACTGATATAGCAGATTCAATATTTTTACATTGAATTAAAGCAATATTATTTTGATATATTGCAATAATATCAATTCCATTATCGCCTTGAGTAACTTTAATTTCATTTGCTAAAATATTATATAAATTAAGAACTTTTCGAATAATATTTTTAAAATTAAGCCCAGAAGCATAGTTTGTAATAATTATCTATTAAAAAAAAATAAAATTAGTATAAAATTTTGATTCTAGTAGTGTTTGTAAGCTGCAGCATCTTTATGATATAATATAAATTCTGAGTTAAGTGCCCAGAAACCAATAAAAATTATCCTCATTGATATAATCTGATCAATTATATATACAGAATAATTTTCTAGTTTCTGTACCAAGTGTGCACTCAAAATCACAAATACTAAATGAATTGAACTTCGCCAACCCACCTTTTTTTTGGTTCTTCTTTAGACATTATTTGTAATTTGAATAAGTATAATTAATAAATTATTAAGAATTGAAGTGATAGATATAGTAATACATATAATTAATAAAAAAACTAAACATTGATTCATTGGTTACGTAGTTAAAATTCTATTTGGTCATTGAGACTGAATAGATATAATTATTAAATAATAAAAAAAAAATAAATAAATAAATAAAGTAAATTTTAAATTATAAAGGAATTGGTTTAATTTTTTTCATAGTTTCTGTTATTAAATCTTTTGTTTTCTTTTTTTCTTCATATAGTGAACTAATTGAAGAAGAATTTTTTTCAATAGCAGTATTTTTAGTAGAGATGGGCACTATGCGCATAACTGCATACATGCATGCAGTTAATTTTGGCCAGCATTAAGAAATTAAATCATAACTTTGGTCAAAAATGCATGCATGCATGTGCATACTAAAATAAAAAAATTTTGCATTTTGCTCATCTCTAATTTTTAGTATCATTATTATATTTTTATTTCTTTGTAGGTCTCCTTCTAAATTTATTTTAAATTATTTCCATAATTTGTTTAAAATTTGGTTCAATAGAAGAAGTAAGCTTAAGTTTTGACAATTCTTTTAATTCATATGGATACCATTTACCATTATTATTTGATTCCACTTGTTTAGAAAACATATTATCATCAAGGATAGTAAAATAAATTGCTGTTTGTAAAGACATTCTTTTCTATCTGGGAATTGTCTAAATCCTTCTTGAAAACAAACAAAAAAAGTTCTTTTAATTCAAGTTTTGCTTTTTTTAATGCTTTATGTCTTGCACAATCCTCAAAAGTTTTATTTTTTTCTTTAAATCCTCCAGTAGATTGAAGATAATCAAAATAATCTTTTATTGGATTACATCGTTTAGATAAGTAAACTTTTTTATTATTAAAAATTAATAAACACAAAGAAAACTCTCGAATTTGCTGTTCATATTTGTCTATGATTTCTTTTTTTGTTTTCATTAAATTTATATTTATATCAATTTGATATTGGATTTCAGTGGTTAAAGATAGAGCATCAATAGTAAATCCATGTTGCGCAATAGCTTTAACTAAATTAATAAAAGAAAAATATTGGGATTGATAATCAATCAATATTTGATATTTTTTCTTTGTGGTATTGTATTCTTCCATTTTAATAATTACACAATTAAAATTTTAATCGGTCTTAAAGACTAATTAAATAATATACAATTAATAACAAAAATATTAAATGCAATACTAAAAAATTCTTTACAAAAAAATTATTTTATCCATTGATCAAAAAAAGACTTTAAAGCTTCTTCTTCAGTAGGTAATCATTATCATCATTTATTCTAAGTTCTTTATCACTAAAACTAATTTTATTTTCTTTTACCAATCCATTTTGTTTAATTAATATATTTACTTTTTTGTTTTTTAAAATTTTGTAAATTAGATTTTAATTCTTGTGAACAAAATTCTTGAGAATTAGACCCAAATTCTTGTAAATCTTTTTCTACAAATCCATTATCTGTAATGCATGTTGAATTAGACAGAACTAATGTTGAAGATTCTAATTGAATATTGACCGAAGATTTTGTTAAGATATCAAATTGTTTCTTGATATATTGTTGTGTTAAACAATACTTTGGTGAAGGTTGGTTCAATAACCTAAGACTTTTTCGAACACATATTGTTTGATTTTTTTTTGTATAATAATTCACAAAAAAATTAAATCCATTATGTGTTATATATAATTGTTGTAAATTGTTTTTTAATAAATGTTTAGCAACCATTTTTATATATTTAAATTTTTATTCGGTTATTGAACTGAATAATTAAATTGAATAGATAAATAATATTTAAATAAAAAAAATAAAATATAATATAAAATTATTGTTCTTCTTCATGGGCTAAAATTTCATTTTCAAGGTTTTCAATATACTTTTCTGTATGTGTAACTGCTAATATAACACCAAGCTTTGAATTTTTTAAGATTTTTTCATGCCAAGTTTTTGCTTTAAAAAAAAGAGGATTATTTCTAGCCTTTGGCATTACTCTCTCTATTCTTTTATATTCTAAAACATGAGCATTATAATAATCTAATAAATTTCTTGCAAATATTAATCTTGCTTCTTCATCAGGAAATGCTAGTTCAAGAGCATAATTATCAACTTCATTTGAAAGCTTCCAATTCTTCATATCAATATAATATTCTATTTCTTTATCAGAAGTTTTTGGTTTTACTTGTTTTGAAATAGTTTTTCCATCTTCATTTATTAGTTTTTTGTCAAAAATAATTTCATTAGAAGAAATATTTTTTTTCTTGTTTTGCTTGAGACATTTTTAATTACATAAATAAAAATCTAGTTGGTCACTAGTGTTTGTAGTCGACCCTAATTTATCGACTTGACTTAGTTGATATTTAATAATCGGCTTAGCCGGCTAAGTTGGAGTCGATCAACCTAATTGGTTAATTCGATGCACGTGATTTAAAATAGATATGATTGGTCAATTAAGTATAATATACTTATACATTCTTTAATCTAAACGATCACATACAGCTGTCTTTATTAATAAATTTAATAAATTCCAAATTTTAAAAAAAATAAAGATAAAAAATTCTATTTTAATTTAAATTTTTTTCTCGCGCATGATTTTTTTTTCTTTTTAACCTCTCAGCGTACAAGTCATAGGATGACTTGTGTCGCCGTTTCTTGCAATTCGATTTACAAGCCGACATATACATTAATTATTTTTGAGTTTTCTTTTAAGAATAATAGATCATGAACCGAATCCGGGCTTAAACGGTTACGTTTGTCTGTTACGGTATTACCCGC
>QKWP01000308.1:68562-82601 GCA_003550325.1 Gigaspora rosea
CTTGCACAATCCTCAAAAGTTTCATTTTTTTCTTTAAATCCTCCGGTAGATTGAAGATAATCAAAATAATCTTTTATTGGATTATATTGTTTAGATAAGTAAACTTTTTTATCATTAGAAATTAATAAACACAAAGAAAACTCTCGAATTTGCTGTTCATATTTGTCTATAATTTCTTTTTTTGTTTTCATTAAATTCATATTTATATCAATTTGACATTGGATTTGAGTTGTTAAAGATAGAGCATCAATAGTAAATCCATGTTGCGCAATAGCTTTAACTGAATTAATAAAAGAGAAATATTGGGATTGATAATCAATTAATATTTGATATTCTTTCTTTGCAGTATTGTATTCTTCCATTTTGATAATTACGCAATTAAAATTTTAATCGGTCTTAAAGACTGATTAAATAATATACAATTAACAAAAATATTAAATGCAATACTAAAAAAATTCTTTACAAAAAAATTATTTTATCCGTTAATCAAAAAAAGACTTTAAAGCTTCTTCTTCAGTAGGTAAATCATCATAATCATCTATTCTAAGTTCTTCATCACTAAAACTAATTTTATCTTCTTTTACCAAACCATTTTGTTTAATAATATATTTACTTTTTTGTTGTTTAAAATTTTGTAAATTAGATTTTAATTCTTGTAAACAAAATTCTTGAGAATTAGACCCAAATTCTTGTGAATCTTTTTCTACAAATCCATCATCTGTAATATATGTTGAATTAGACAGAACTGATGTTGGAGATTCTAATTGAAGATCAACCGAAGATTCTGTTGAGATATCAAATTGTTTCTTGATATATTGTCGTGTTAAACGATACTTTGGTGAAGGTTGGTTCAATAACCTAAGACTTTTTCGAACACGTATTGTTTGATCTTTTTTTGTATAATAATTCACATAAAAATTAAATCCATTATGTGTTATATATAATTTTTGTAAATTGTTTTTTAATAAACGTTTAGCAACCATTTTTACACATTTAAAATTTTATTCGGTTATTGAACTGAATAATTAAATTGAATAGATAAATAAAATTTAAATAAAAAAAATAAAATATAATATAATATTATTGTTCTTCATGAGCTAAAATTTCATTTTCAAGGTTTTCAATATACTCTTCTGTATGTGTAACTGCTAATGTAGCACCAAGCTTTGAATTTTTTAAGATTTTTTCATGCCAAGTTTTGGCTTTAAAAAAAAGAGGATTATTTCTAGCCTTTGGCATTACTCTTTCTATTTTTTATATTCTAAAACACGCACATTATAATAATCTAATAAATTTCTCGCAAATATTAATCTTGCTTCTTCATCTGGAAATGCTAGTTCAAGAGCATAATTATCAACTTCATTCGAAAGCTTCCAATTCTTCATGTCAATATAATATTCTATTTCTTCATCAGAAGTTTTTGGTTTTACTTGTTTTGAAATAGTTTTTCCATCTTCATTTATTAGTTTTTTGTCAGGAATAATTTCATTAGAAGAGGTATTTTTTCTCTTGTTTGGTTGAGACATTTTTAATTACGTAAATAAAAATCTAGTTGGTTAACTAATGACTAACTAGATTAATACTAAATTTACTAATAAAATTAATAAAATATAAAATAATAATAATAACAATAATACGTAAATATTTGTTGTATTTAATATTAAATATTTTATGAAATACTTGAGTTAATACCAAATCAACAATATTAGTTAAAGTTAAATTTGTTGTATCGATTATTTTAGAACCTTTTTTCACTTTTTCAATAAGATCAAAAGATTTACTATCTTGATTTAAAATATCTAACCAAATATCATTTGTAATATCATTTAATTTTAATTGTCGTGCTCGTCTCAAAGCTCTAATATCAATATTTACTAATAAAAAAATCTTAATTTTAGCATCAGGAAGAATGTTAAAAGTTACATCCCTACCAACTACAACAAAGCCTTTTTCTTTTGTAATTTCATGTAAAAATAAATTAAGTTTTCATATAATTCAACATTTTTTGATAATTCTGCTACTTGTTGTTCAGAATAAAAATAATCTTCCTCACTAAGATTTTTAATAATTGTATTTATTTCATTTAAAATATTCTTGTTTTTAAAGTTTTTAAAATCGTCAATTAATGTATTATTATAAATAGAATATTTGTAACCTAAATAACAATAGAATACTCCTGTATCAATAAACTGATAATTAAGGTTTTCTCTATCAATTTTCCAACAGTTGTTTTACCAGATGCTGTTGGTCCATCAATTGCAATATTAATCATTTTTGATTTTTTACATAATTATTTTTCTATTCGGTTAAAAACTGAATAGGAACTTTATTTAATCTTCAATAATTGTATATAATTTTTCATCGATAGAAGAAGAATCTAATTCAATAATTGTATATAATTTTTTATCAAATGGTTAATAATGTTGTATTTTGTTTTTAATTACAAAAACAAATATTAAAAATTGATAAAGTTTTTTTTCTATATCTTCAATTTTTTATATTTTTTTATATTTTTTATTTTCTTTAAATACTTCATAGTACCCATAAACTGCCGTATAAACAGCCCCCCCACATATCAGACCCCCCTCTCATTTTTACTAATAATTTTCTTTTTTTTACTAATTAATTTTTTTTGGTGGAATGTACCAGACCCGGGCTGTTTATATAGCAGTTTACGGTACTTTTCTTCAAATTTGATAAAATTATTAAAAGTATTTAAAAAATAATAATTAAACTATAACAATCTTTACAATATTGACCTATTTTTGATAATTATATATTTAAAAATTCTAGTTGGTACTTAGCACTAACTAGAATATTTATTAATAAAAATAAAATAAAAAAAGTAGAAACTAAACTATATTAATTAATAAAATAAAAAATAAAAAAAATAAGATAACTAATCTAATTCAATGAAATTTTTTCAAGAACAACAATAATCCACTCTTTACTCTTATATTGTTCAGGAGGATTATTTTCTGGTTTGGAAATTCAATTTCATTATTAGTTTTTAAAAGATTTTTATCTTTATTCAAATGAATTGTTTGCTTTACATTATAAGCAAATGATAATAAATGAATTATTTTATCTTCTGAATCAATATTTTGCAATTTTGTATAATTATAATTTGTATTTGTTTGTAGTAATTCCTTATATTTAACATTAAAGTTTTGAGCATCTTTTAAATAATTATTAGTAAAAATATATTTATTATCTAATTCTTGTAATTCAGTACAAAATTGACACATTTTAATATAATTCGATATTATAAATGCTAGAAAAAAATTCTATTCGGTCATTTGTGACTGAATAGATAGAGATTGCAGATGATATTCTGAAGATTTTAATTTATATTCTTCAGACGATTTCAATTTACATTCTTCAATTTTTGTTAGACGATTATCCACTAAAGCATCAATATTTTTAACAGCCTTTTTATCTTTTTTCTTACCTTTTCGAAAAACATATTGTTTAAAATCTTTTAAAAGTTTAGTTTCATCTTTGTATATTGTTGTTCCTGTATCATTAAAATTTTTAACCCAAAAAAAATATCATAATCAAGCTTTAATATATGAAACAATTTTTCAAATCGCATCAAAGATCCTTTTTTATTAAGATGGCCAAGTTTTTCTTCTTTTTTAAATTTCTTTTCTTTATCAACATTCTGATGCATCTTGTAATAATCGCAACGTCGTCGAAAAGGACACCTATTATTATATTTAGTATAAAATATTCAATATAAAAATTTTTTTAAATAATACCATATTTAGTATAAAATACTTAATATAAAAAACATTCAAATAATACCATATTTAGTATAAAATGCTCAATATAAAAAGTATTTCCAAATATCATACTGTCATATTTAGTATAAAATACTCAATATAAAAAAATAAAAAATTTTTTATATTATCTATTAATTATTATTAAAAAATTTTAACTTTTTAAAAAAGTCTCAAACAAACAAAAGAAAAAATATCTTTTCTGATAAAATTGTCTATGATAAGAAACTAAAAAAAACAATGAAAAAATTATACAAAAACAAAAATCTTTATTACCAACTGAAATTGTTAATATAATTTTTAATAAGTGTGCAATTTAATCATATTTGATTTAAATTTTCATAATATTACAGCAAAACATCATTCTAAAAGAATATTAGACAACTTTTGTTTAATTAACCATCCTTTTAAAAATGAAATTGAAAATCAATTTTTATATATATTTTGTTCTTATTATGAACTTAAAAATGAAAAGAAATTAATTACTGATCCAGATAAGATCGGCACTATTTTTATATTAAAATTTGGGGCAAAATTACTATGATTTTCATTATATGGTGGAATCTGACATCCTTCAAATGAAAAATAATTTTTTTATTAAGTTAACAGCTCATGTCGATTAATTGAAAGTTGTAGAGCTCACTGAGACGCATCTAATAGTGGTTAGATCATTCAAATCGGCCCAGTATACGCTGAGATATCACTAAAGAATGATTGGCCGACTATATAAAATTCTATGTAAACAAACTAGAAATTTTATATAGTCGGCCAATCATTTTTTAGCGATATCTCAGCGTACACTGGGCCAATTTGAATGACCTAACCACTATTAGATGCGTCTCAGTGAGCTCTACAACTTTCAATTAATCGATATGAGCTGTTAACTTAATAAAAAAATTATTTTTCATTCGAAGGATGTCAGATTCCACCACATAATGAAAGTTTATATTGTACTTATCCCCAAAATTTACTATTGTCCCAATATGGTAATAGTGCTGATCTTATCTGGATCATCAATTAAATAATTTAGCATTATATTATATTCAAAATCATTACAAAAATACATATTTTAAATTTCTTGAAATAACTGCAACTAAAAATGAATTAAATTTTTATGAACTATTATTTTTAAAATATATCATTTTCTAAAAACTTTAATTATGAAATATTTACAGACTGTTTCATTAAACTTGGTTGTTTTCAATATTTTAATTTATTTAACAGATATTATTTTAATAATGTATGCTATTGTATAGTAAATAGCATTAAACTTTTTAAATCAAAAAATAGAGATTACCAATATTTCACATGTCAAAACCAAAAATGTGATTATAATAATATTGTTGCTAATTATAGAATAAATTATAAAAAATAATAAACTCTTATATTACAATATATTGAATTGTTAAATAAAATACTTAAATTTTGTAAACGGTACTTTGTTTTTGCAAAAGATACTCAAAAGAAGTAAATGTGATTGGATGATATTCAAAGTACTTAGATTTTTGCAAAACGTACTCAGTTTTTTGCTAAAGATACTCAAAATATTTAGATATATTTTGTCAATATTTAAAATACTTTATTCAAAAAAAATAAAAACAATAAAAAATAATTAACTAAATTTCAAAGTACATTTTTCTTCAATTCGTAAACTAATTTTATCTTGAATATTTAAATTAATACTACTGTTTTTAGTATCTAAACTAATTGAAGCAATTTTTTGTTTTTTAATAACTCATTCATCATTTTTTTTCTTTTATTGTTTTGAATTAAAACTTGATTAGTTCAATAACTTCTTCAATTTCTTCTTCAGTTGTATAATCATCTTCATTAAAATCTTCAACTTGAACATATTTTGGTACTTGAATGACTGAAGTTTCATTATTTTGTATAATTAAATTATTTGAATTTTCTTTTCATTGAACTTGATTAATTTCTTTAATTTGTTTTCTATGCTCTTTATTTTTAGACATTGCTAATTGATATTCATTTTTATAATATTTAACAAAATGATTTTTAAGGTTTGTTAAATTTGTTTCAATAGGATAATTAGCTTCACAATTATTGCAAATAAGGAGTGTTTTAAGAGTATTGGTATGAAAGTAATTATGAATTTCATGAGTGTTTCTTATTTTTGTATAGATAATTTGTCAATAATAAACATGTACATTATTTAAATAAATTTATTTATTCAATTATCTACTAAAAAAAGAGTGAATATAATTTAACTATTTTTAGTATAAAATAAGAAATATAAAAAAATTTTAAGTTTTCTGAATTATTGGACCAATTAAAATTCATATCATTTTAATATATCAAATAATGTTTTCATCATCGCTTTTGTAAACACATCTTTAAAATCTTTGCTAATCTTTATTTCTTGTTTTGATTCTGTTTTTTTAAAAGTTTTTTATTTTGTTGTGGCTTTGCTTTTTTGGAAGTTTTTTTTTTCTTTTGCTATGGTAGTTTTATTTTTTTAAATTCTTTATAATTTGTGATTAAATAATTATATGCTTCTTGTATTTTCTTAAATTTTTTTTCAGCTTCTAAACGTTCATTCTTAGATTTATTCACATTTCTATCAGGATGAAAAACAAGAGCAAGTTTTCTATATGCTTGCTTAATCTTCAATAAAGTTGCAGTACTTTTTATTTCTAATGTTTTATAAAATTCAGATTTTTTTACTCTTGGCATTATATAATAATCTTATTAAAAATGTTCTAATGAATTATTAAATAATTATTTAATTAGGAATCAATTTAACTTGAGTATAAATTGCCTTTCTAATCGTTTCTTTAATAAAAAAATTAATAATATTATTTTATAAATAATTTTTTTCATTATAAAAATTTTAAAGCCTATTTTTTTAAATTTATAATAATATGATAAGAAAATTTATTAATAAATATATTGTTATTCTTATGAAATTTTAGTAAAAGAGATCACTTTATTTTTAACTTCTTCAATCGTAACTGGTGTTTTTTTTTAATATTTGAACTTTTATATAAAATTTATTATTCTTTTTAATTTTTTTAAATAGAAAACAAACCTTGTTATTTTTTGTCAGATGATATACACTAAACAAACGTGTTATCTTAGTTATTTTTATTTGTTTCTATTAAATTTTTATCTCTTATAGTTTTTAAAATATTATAAATATCAGTTTTAAAATTCTACTAACAAATAAAGAAATTTATTTTCAAAATACTTTTACCAAAAAAAATTAAACAATTTTTAAACAAATTATTAAAACAAAAAAACAAATGGGAATGGGATCCTTATTATTTTGATAATAATAAATAGGTTATTCACCTTGTTTGACCAACATTAATGAAGATTCTTTTGAAACCTTATTAATATTTGCCGAAAATAAGAAACAATCAAACTATTGTTGTTTAGAAGCTAGTGAATATCTAGTCTTCATTAGTTTTGAATCGTTTCAAGAAGATTTATACAAAAATAAAATAATATGGTCGAATACATTATAACTCCAAAAATAAAAAACTAAAATCAATACTTGGATTCTTGGAAGCACATATTGGAAGTTATTTTAATATGTATTATAATGATAAAAAATATTTTAGAAAAAATAATACTTTTGATTTACGAGAGCATAGAGCAAAAAGTTATCAAAATGATTTTAAAGTCTGGTTCCGTGAGGTAAATTTATACTGTGAAAAATTTAATGTTAAATATATTTGGTTATATTCAGATTTAGAAGATTATTTTAAAAAAATAGCTTTTAAATATGTTGTATTACTAATAACATATGCATGTTGTATATAATTTACTTAATTTTTATAAAATTGTATATTTGTTTTATTTACTTAATTTTAATAAAAATTGTACATTTTTATTTGGTTTAAATAAAAAATATATAAATATTCTACTTTAAATAATTTTTTTAACTACAAACATAATGTCTAATTCAAGTTTTTCAGATGTTAATCGTATTTTGAAAATTTAAAAACTCAAATTAATAAATATAAAACATTACTTGAATTTATATTGTTTTATTTTTATAAAAATTTTTAAAAATTTAAATAGTAAATAAAATAATAACAATCTTTTACATGATATAGGTTTATTAAAATAAGTAAATAAAGAAATTCAAAATATTAAATAATTGAATAAACATAAATATTTATTATTTATTTGTTAAAAAAAATAATAATAAATACAAAAAAAAAGTTAAATTAATAGTATACATGAGGACAAAAGCATTTCGGGTTTGAAAACCTAAAATTAAAATTTGAAGACAAAATTGTTTTTGATCTACTTTACTTAAAAGACGAAATTATTTGATACTTTTTTTGAATAGACAAAATTATAAGAAACATATTTATATAAATTTTATTTGCTTTTCCTTATAAAAAATTTTAATTTTCTCTAATGAAGACGAAATAGGCCTTTTTCAAAAATCAATTTTGGTGGCATCACTAATTAATAGCTATCAATCAGATCAATCTCACTATCTGAATAATTATAAATATTACTAAAACTTTCATTTTCTTTGTCATCATTTTCTTTTTTTTCAAATTCGTTATGTTCAATTTCTGGTTTTTCAAATTGAATTACTAAAGGATTTGATAAAAACTCTTTTTTGTTAAAATAATAAATTTTATCAGTAAAATCATTAACTATAGTATAAACCTGGCTAGTTAATTTTTCTTGCTCATATAATTCTTGAGCAATTTTAAAGCTTTTACCAAAAAATAAAAAATAATAATTAATTTGTTGTTAAGGGTATGGCGACTTAGGGAAGTTGCTAAGTTGTCGCCCTCAAGCGACAGGTCTAGAGTTCGAATCCTACTGGAGATGGTTTAGAAAAATAGGCCTGTATATCGGTAACATTTATTCGACGATTAGTTGGGTATATTACCTGTAGTCTTGGTACTACCGTCTTGAAATAGAAGCTCTTGGGCAATCCAAATCCAAGGAACCGGAATAATTGAAACCTGTTTGGCAAGACCCGAGTAAGGAGGTAGTGAAGATCTTTGATGATACTGTGGATACCAGAATTTGAGATCAAAGAACTGGACAAACACCCCGGGGCAAGTAGGGTACACCAACCTGGCCACCGGAGTCGTACTAGAGGAAAGGTCCTATGCTACAGAATTAGGAACCAAGGGAAGTAAACCAAAAAGGCACCTAAAGCTGAGGCACAACAACCTATCTGGGCTAACTGGTTTGGTAGTTTGGGAGGAATTGGTTATAGGACTAGTTAATGTAGGTATCAGGATTGGAATGAACCTTGTAAGGGCGTGGATACTATGCGGTTTAATGGTTTGCCCTAACTGCTAGTGGTGGCCCTCAGCCACTGCGAAGGTATTTGAAGCCTAATCTAGAAATATGAGGAATATAGAAAGATTAGAGAGTATGTACTATACCCTCCCTAGGGTAATCTGGTAGTTGGAATGCTACTAGATTATCTATAGAATTAGGGCACAAGTAGTATGGCAAATATCGATCTGAGTGGTCTTCAATTGAAGCAGCACGAGGTTATATGTAGGTGTGATTGTGGTAGGTGATACAGGACAGGGACACCATTTCCTAGTTAGGTTACAGGTACGGCGTATAGTATAGAACCTTTGGGTGGACTACTCAAATAGGCAACCAAAAGTTGCACGTGTGGCTATATGTACTCTTATTTTCATTTCATTAGTTTTCCTTTTAAATTCTTGTTCAATTTCATTAATTTTTGCTTCAAATTGTGTTTGATTTCATCAAAGTCTTTTTTGATTGTTTATTTTCTTGGTTCACTTCTTTATATACTCCTTGTTCAACAAATCGTTTAGACTTTTTTTTTATGCTTAATTTGTTGTGATTTTGTTTCGTTAATAAAAAAAATTTCAATTGTTGTTTTAACATTTTGCTAATATAGTAAAATATTGTTATTTTTAAAGGTTTTTATTTCTATTTTAGAACTTAATTTCGAATTTAGAAAATAATATTATATAATTATAAGTACCAATTAAAAAAAATCTGCATATAATAGTTTCAAATTTTTTTTATTTTATAGTATGATATTTCTATTTATAGATCTTTTAAAATTTATAGAATATTCTTTTGCACCAATTAAAACCTGCATATAACTGGTTCAAATTTTTTTATTCTATAGTATAATATTTCTATTTATAGATTTATTAAATTATTTAAGATTTATAGAATATTCTTTTAATAAATAAAATTATCAAAATAAAGAACCAATAAAATCTTTATTAGTAATAAGAATTTTAAGTTTTTTCGAAAATAGCTATATAAAAAAAGAGTATAAAATCAAAAAAAATAAAGAAAACAAAAAAAAATGAATAATGAACAAGAATTTACTTTGAAGAAATTGAAGCATTTAAAAATGAAATTATGCAAGAATTATTTTCACAAAATTTAGAACAATTAAAAGAATATTGTTTTTCTTTTTCAACAATTTATTGTAACAAATGCAAACAAGAACAAATTATCATAGTTCAAGAACATATTCATAAAATTTATCTCCTACGATATTATGAATACTATGATTTTGTAAATAACTCTGAAAAGGCACAAGAATATCTTCGAAAATTAGAAGAATTATATAATTGTGAAAGAGAAATTTTTATTGGTTTATTAGTTGAACTTAAAAAGCAAATTGAAGGAAATTATTTTTATGTATTAAATTAAAAAGTATTAAATAAAATTAAGCCAATTACTGTTGTATTCTATAAAATTATTAAATTAGATAAAATGGCTTGTATATGAAAATTGAATATTTTATATAAGATTAAATAAAAACAACAATTAGTACTTATAAATACAAAAAAAAAGGTTCATATCAATAAACAAGTTTAATAATTAAATTTCTATAGCTTCTTATTCTCGTTCTTGTTGCATTCTTTTCTGGTTTGTTCTTTAGTTATAAGTTAATTTTTTTTTATCGATATGCAGACAAATTTTGAACAAAAATAAAAGAACATTTTTCAAATAAAAAAAAAAACAACTAAACTAAAATAACATAAACTCATATTTAAAACCAAAATTTTATTAAAATGTTTTCAAAATTTTTTATATCATCCTTGTTCTCTTATTTTTTATTGAACTTTTTTTTTACTAATTTCTTTTTCGGTAAATATCAAAATGATATTTACAATTACTTAATTAAAATTATATATTCCAAAATAAAATTATCTTTGGATTTGTGCAGCTATTGTATATTTAATAATACAACTATTTGTTCTAGTATACTTTAATCAAACCATTTCTAGAACATTTTATCTTTTAATTAAATCTATTAAAAATTCTTATGTTTGTTAGAAAGATTTATAAAATTTAATTATTTCAAAACAAAACAAACAAGATCAACTTAATGTATTGTTGAAAATTGAAGCAATACTAATTCAAAGTTGGTGAAGCTAAACAGATCTTAAAAAAACACTAGGTCAAAAGACATTATCAAGCAAACCAAAAAAAAACATTAAATATCTCTTAACTGTGCAAGCTAATCACTGCTATCACACCAACAAAATAATAAATAGATTTTTTGAAACTTTAAAAAAAAAGGAGTTTAATACTAAAAAAATTTAATAATTCTTTATACTAGAAATATTCAAAATTTTTAATAGAAAAAAGTAAATGAACTTATATTTTGCAAAATAAATATTGTTTTTTTTTTTTTTTTAATTAAAGTGCCTGCTTGGGACTTAGGAATTTTATTCAAGATATTAGGGCCATTGGTATCCTCCAGGGGACCAGCATTTGTTACATAGATGAGGTTCCATCTAGCCACATGTACACTTTTGGTGTCTAATTTAAGTGGTCTGCCCAAGGGTTCTACACTAGCTGCTATACCTGCAACCCAACTACGGGAATTGCCTATTTAAACCCTCTGATCCTAGACGAGGATATATCTAGCCACATGTACACTTTTGGTATCTAATTTAAGTGGTCTGCCCAAAAGTTCCACACTAGCTGCTATACCTGCAACCCAACTACGGGAATTGCCTATTTAAACCCTCTGATCCATGCTCTGCCTGCCAACCCATTTTGTATCACCAGAACATGCTCGTTACTTAAGTCAGTCAGCAAGTTCCGGATACTTATTCATTGCCTTAGGACCCAGCCGAGTATTTCCGGTCCTATTATCCTTGACGGGAGACTTGGTAGAGCGGTATCTGTCCCATATCAGATATTCACCTACATTTCGGTACTTATCGCTATGACCGAGGCCAACACTTGCGAGACAGGGTTGCCCCTGTCCTCTTACCAATACCTACTTCTGCCCTTGTAAGGTTCGCTTCAACCCCGGTACCCACTATCACTTTCCTACCGGTCCTTCACCGGTTTTCCCAGACTTCCAATCCAGTTGGCCTGGAAGGGTTGATCTACCTGGCATTAGGAGCCATCATGGTTTTTCACCCCTGGTACCTACATCTATAACATAGGTTCTTTTCCTTCGGTACCTGATCCAGCGGCCAGGTTGGTAGACCTTGTCTCTGAGGTCGACGTCCAGTACTTCAGTTCCGGTCCAATATTCTGGTTTTGGTAGCACCGTCAAAGATCTTTGCTACCTCCTTACTCGGGTCTTGCCAAATGGGGTTTTGTTTCCCCAGTTCCTTGGATTTGTTTATGTCACGAGACACAACTTTGCCCAAAAGCTCCCATTCGAGATGGTAACCAAGGACTACAGGTAATGTACCCAACCGATCAACAGAAAACAGTTACCGGAACACAGGTCTATTTTTTCAAAGCATTATCAGTGGGATTTGAACCCTAGACCTGCCACTTGGGGGTGACAACTTACCAACTTCTCTAAGTCGCCACACCCTTAATATTGTTTATTGATAAATAATATAATATTACTAAATAATTTAGTAATATTATATTATTTATTTATTAGCAATTATTATTATTTGTAATATACAGAATTGACTATATGAGATATAAGGTTGAATGTTTGATCATATTTAATTTTATTTAAGTTAATGAATATTTTAATAAAATTATTTATTTAATGTATTATTTACTAAAGATTTAGTATAGAAAGAGTTGACTATACCAAAATAATATTTTTTTGGTACTAAACAAGTTTTTTTTTTTAAAGTGTCCATCTTTGAGACTTAAAAATTTTTTATTCAAGATATTTAGAACCATTAGCAACTTATATAAGGAATTACTAATATTTGTTACAATAACAAGGATACAACTAGCTATATGTACACTTTTGGTATCTAATTTAAATAATTCATCCTAAGCTTTTATACTAGCTATCATACTTGCAACCCAACTATGAAAATTGTCTATTTAAACTCTCTAATCTTTGTCCTGCCTGCCAACTTATCTTGTATTACCATTATAGCTCCTGGTCTATTAGTCTTGAAGTTTGTACTAGATGCTAATTACCACTTTTAGAACCTAGTCAAGTTAGACCCCAAATGTCTCTTATTTAGGTTATAACTAGATTTTGACCGATTTTGATCTAATTTGCTAAAAATAACAAAACTATATTTACTTAAATAACTTTTAATTTAGTAATCAGAATTAACTTTTTTTTTTAAATATTAAGGTGAGGTCATGACTCTGAACTTTATTGAGTATATATTAATCGTTACAATATATTGCTTACAATTATTATACTATCTACTAAGTACCGAGACTTGGTCTATTTTATCTATAATTTAAACCTACCAGAGCCTACCATACTCTCATTTATATAGCTAGCCTGGTTTTGGATGTTCCTTTTCTCTAACCAACCGTTAGTATTCACATGTCCACCACTTTATCCATATTTTTTAATATCATTACTTCCAATTTGGTGTATGTAATTCCAGATAGATGCTTTCTGCTTCCAAATTGGTACCGTATGTTTCCGAAAATAAGCTACCTTTTTTTGGCAAATTTTAGACAAAAAATGAAAGGTAGCTTATTTTCGGTATTTACTATTTTTAGAGTAATTTAGGTTCAACAAAGGGGGTAGCTTATTTTCGATACTTTCGATACTAAAAACTCTAATCGGGTAATATAACATCTACTTTAGGTTTATCTTGTAAAAATTTATCTGCAAGTTAACCGATAATGCATGTAAGTTGTTTATATATATATATATTACTATATATGCACTAATGCTAACATTAAAAAATCATGTCATACGTACATATATGTATAAGTATGCTATACCGGTAATCGCTCAACTATCAAAGAACTGGCTTTTTTTTCTCAAACTTTAAAAAAAAAAACTATTGATATATATTGTTAAATACTGGTAGCCTGGGAAAAAAAAAAAAA
>QKWP01000308.1:86697-114003 GCA_003550325.1 Gigaspora rosea
TTTTTTTTTTTTTTTAGAAAGTGATTTTTTTTTTTGAAACCAAAAATTTTTTGACACTCTAGAAAAGGTATTACGTGACCATAATACTGCATTCTAATTGGGTTAAATTAAAAACATAAATGTTCACATTTTTACAATTTATTAATAAATTGCCAATTTTTAAAAGGCTACTGCTCTACCAGTTTAGCTTTAAATTGAAATCTAAACCACAAGTTTTATTCTTTAGGACATAAAGAACAAAACTTGTAGATTAGTTTTACATTTTATAAATTTTTAAAAGAGGAGTAGCATTTTTTGTAAAGCTATTTTTTTATAGAGATTTAAAGCTGTTGACACCATACCTCCCTGCTCGGGCTTGCCAAACGGGTTTCAATTGTTCCTGTTCCTTGGATTTGTCTGTGTAACTTACACAACTGCGCCGATGCTCCTATTTAAGATAGTAGTACCAAGGTTACAGGTAATATACCCAACCGATCGATGAACAAATAATACTATAACACAAACCTATTTTCCAATTCATCTCCAGTAGGATTTGAACTCTAGATCTGTCACTTGGGGGTGACAACCAGACAGCTTCTCTATGTCACCACACCCACACAGAATTAACTTTTTTTTTAAATGCACCTTACTGAAATTTCATTTTTAAAAAAAGTTCATTCAAATTGAACTACTAAATATCAAAATAATTGCCAAAAACTGTTTTTTTGCTTTTTAAATTTTAGAGGTTTTTGTTAAAATGCATAACATATAATTTCTATACTAGATGTCTAGGGTTCTGGCCAGGTAATCCTAGCATAGTTATTTTCAATAGAAAACTTGATAAAGCAGTACCTGTTTCACATAAATAATAAATATTCATTTACACTTCGATAATTAGGTGGTAACAGATATGATATAATATTTTAGGGGAGAGAGAGGTCTCTAAAATCTTACGTTAAATATAGAAGTTTATAATAGCCAATCAAATTTCTCTTATGTTGGGGAGGGAAGTAGAGGATATAGTAAAATTATATTATGTAATATATGTCACCATCCTTATCACTATGGCCAAAACCAATACTTGCAAAACAAGTTCTCTTATCAATATTTACTTCTGCTTTTGTAAAATTACTCTGATTCTAGCACTCAAGTCTAACCAAAAAAAAAAGTGCTAAAAAAAATTACTATGTTTTCTTAAGAAACCATAGTTTTTTTTATACCAAACTATTAAAAAATTTTAAAATTTTGAGTTTATTATATTCAGAGTTCATTATAACAAGGTTTGTTATCCCTTCGTGTGTTAAGGAGTTGCAGACAAATTTGCCTGCAAAAAGTTATATAAAATTTTAAAAAAATTTTTTATAAAACTTTGTTTAATTTTTTAATATAGTATTCTTTTAGATTTATATTTTGTTTTTGAATGATAAATTTTTATAAATAACTATATTTTATATAAATTTATGCAAAGTTAAAATTATCTATTGTTATAAAATTGAGAACATAATTTAAGTTTTAAATTTTAAAAAATTTTTTTAAATAAATTTAGTCCACTAAATTATTATTATAATTTTATTTTAAGTTTACTAAATATAAAAAAATTAACATTTTTCAAAAAAAAATTGGTTAAATTGGTTTAATGTATTATATTTATGTATTTTTAAATTATTATTATTATATTAAAAATCTTAAATATTGAATAACTTTTGATCTACTAATCCGTTTTGGATGATTTAACTACCAAAATGATCGTCTTAGTAAGACGATTCTAATGGATCCAAAATCGTTAAAATCCGATCACAGGATCCTAAGATCGATAAAGATTTGTAACATAAATAAACCATCATCGATTTTAGGATCCTGTGATCAAATTTTAGCGATTTAGGTTCATTAAAATCGTCTCATTTAGACGATCATTTTGGTTAAATCATTCAAAACGGTTCAGTAGATCAAAAGTTATTCACTGTTGAATATTTTAAAATTTTTGATATAATTTTATATATAGGCGAAAATATAATTTTTAGTTAGTAAAAATTTTTAATATGACAAATTTAAAATTAATATTTTGCCAAAGTATTGTATAAAGCTAACTGAATTATTTTAAATATTTTTTAGGGGACTCTTTCATATCTACTTTTTTAGCAATTATGCAAAAACTAAAATTTGCAGGCAAATTTGCCTGTATAACACACGAAGGGATAACAATATATAATTATATTTTAAATAAGTTTATTTAGAGCTCAAAATTATAATCTATTAGTAAAATTTTAATAAAATTTTTTTAAATCAACCAATTAGAATTATTTTATATGAAGTGAAAAGAGTACTTATAGTAAATAGATATTATATAATATTTGTTATAGCTCTTATTATTAGGTTTAATTTTTGATATATAAGAACTAAACTATATATTTTTTGTTTAATTTTGATTAATTAATTAGTATTAAATAAGAGAAAGAAGAGCATCTTTTAAAAAATAAAAATTACTTGATAAAAATTTCTACTTTTAGTATTTAAAAATTACTGTTTAGTATAAATGTTTTGTACTATATTAATAATAATAAAAAACAATTCTATTTTTTTAAAAATATTTTGCTAGTATTAAACTTTTAGTAAAAAAATTTATTTTTTTATATTAATAATAAAATATTTAAAAAAATGATTTTGCTTTTTATTATTATTATAAAATTTTATACTAAATAGCTTTACTTAAGAGCCCAAAAATAGATTTTCTTAGTAAAAAAAAAATTGTATATAAAAATTATAATTTTTTATTTTAGTATACAGCAAACTTATTTTTTACTAGATAATAATCCATTTTTGTTAATTAAGTAAACTTGTTTAGCATATATATTTTATAAAAAATTGATAAATATTTGTTTTTGGTAAAGTTATATTTAATTTTAACTTGATTTTTATACTTCTACTGGATGCGCTAGTAAAAATTTAATTTTAAGTTAAGTTAGATCTTTAAAGTTTATAGTATGTTTCAATTTACATGTATTATAATTTTTATTATAAGCATCACTTATAAGAAATGCTCTATGATTATTAAATAAACTTGTCTATAAATTGTCTATAAAAAATATTTTTTTTGCAAAGTAATATGTATTCGGTTTTGGCTAAATTTGACACAAAATCACTATACCCTTAAAATTATTTAAGGGGGTTTAAATATGTTCTCGATTTCGCAGATTCGTGTAATATTTTAAATAGTAAACTTTATAAATATAATATATACTATAGTTTATAGAATAAATATTTTTTATTTGGTTACATGAGATTTGCAATATAATTTGTTTTTTATACAGTTATATACAAATAAATTGGTTTGATAAAAATTATTAACAAATTTGTAAAAAATATTGAAAATAAAAACAATTAGCATTAGCTATTTCTACGTACGTACGTACGTACCAAATAATACTAATTTACATTGTAAAAATATTCCTAGCCATGAGGAGAAAATTTTTTGGCTCAAACTTAATTAAATACTGTACGACAAACCTCGAAATATATATACAGTATTGTCACTTCGTTTTGGATTTTACTTATTGCAATTTTAGATTGATTAGATCTTGATAATTTTGTAACATCTGGTTTGAACAAGGCTGGATTAGAATTAGCATAAGTCGTCACAATGTTTGAATCCATGCATAACAAATACCTTTTGAAGAGTGATACGTTTTTATGAATTAACACTTAACTTTGTCATTGGTAAAAGTTTATTAATTTCAGAGAAGTTTGTTATATATCTTTTTACCATTAAATAAATTGCTACGTAACAATTGTTTTATGGCGTTTGGAATGGAGAGTAATTCAGGGATGAGATAACGAATAAATTTACTCGATTAAGATTAAATAACTTGTAAAGGCAAAAAACCTTTCTGAGTATCAAACAGATACTGTATAGTAAAAATAACAAGAATAAGCTTGTTTGCTTTCCAATAAATGGAGTACAAGTAGATGATCCTGAACTACATTCAGACCTGGGTTCTAATCGTAATTATATCGGTATAGTATGAAAGTACGTACGTACGCACTATGACTATTTAAAATATATACAGCATGTGATCGATTAAAATGATAATGTAGTCTGGTCAGTCTTGTCAAAAGACCTGATTTATTTACTAAAATAAGTCTAGCTTCATAGAATGTAACGTCTATATAATATTAAAGATATCATGTACACACCAGTAAAAAAAAAAAAAAAACCAATTCTGTGATTATTTGAGGTTAGTATTAAGAAAAAAAACCCCGATTTTCTCGTTACAGTCAACTCCCTCTGAATGCGGCCCATACATAAAAATGACAAAAATCTGCGTTTAGATTTAGAGAGTAAAGCACATCTAATTCTTGAACTTGAATTTAGAGAACTTTTAATCTGACCTGTTGAAGTGAGTTGTGAAAGTAGATCAAGGGTAGAGATGCGATCCGTTATCTGTTTTTGGCCTAAATTAGATAAACGAAACGCATCTCTAATCCAGGGTCTGTCAAAGAAGGGTCTAACATAATTGGGGCCGTTTATGCGGATAATTCGGCGGATAATTCGGCGAATTCGGATTTATTTAGAAATTATTTATATAACGTTTATATAATTATATAATTATAATAACAGATAAATTCTCAGTACATACAGTACCAGATACGTAACAGTACTTAAATTAACCATTATTAAATGCGGTTAACTGGTTAGGCCAATAAAATTCTTAATATCGCGTATGATGTTGTGTATCAAAAAAATTAAACATATATATAATAAATAATATATAGAGGATAATCAAACCCCAAGTTTATGAGGGCTTAAATAACAATTTTTTTAAAAAAATATAGCGTATTTCATTATTTTCGGAAAAAGTAAAGCATGATTTCTCCCGCAATAGCTGAGCCTGTCGAGATCAAAAATCGTGACAAAGCACCAAGTAATAACGTTCCTGATACTCATAATAGAATTAGCAATATAAACCGTCTTGCTTCCCCTCCACAGGGACAAAATATTCAATTATCGAAATCTCAACCCAACTTTAATAAACTTGGTTCTTCACCTAATACTACTAAACTTCATTTGAACGCCTCTGGTGGTTTCGGAAGGTCATTCGGATCTTTGGAACCTAATGTACCTAATGTAGAGGCTATTCCCATCGACATTCCAAATGAAAGAAAGGTAGAGATAATCAGAAAGCACCTCGTCACCGAGGAAGATTTGGCTCGTAGCGCTGAGAATAGCGGTAGTTCGGCAGATCCACTTGCTCTCTATTCAACATCTCATCACAAGTTGCCTGGATTAGATGCAACTCACGAGGTTTATAAATGGCATAACAATATAGAAATTGAGTCTATGAAACGTACTCGTTCTCGTTCTTTATATATACCACGACCAACTGATCCAGATACATCTAATATCAGGGAACCAGGCGGATTTCGTCGTCATCATTTGATTATGAAGGCAAGACAGGAAGGCAAAGAGACACCTAACATCATAACTCGAAACTTTATCGATTTTCTTGCAATGTACGGTCATTTTGCCGGTGAAGATCTGTCGGATGATGAAGAGGATGATGATGATGATGAACCTCTTACAGAATTGACTCCTTTAATTCCAAGAGAACGAGGAATTTCCACTCATGCCACTGCTTCACCTTCAAAAGCCGTATTTTTACTTTTAAAATCTTTTGTTGGCACTGGTGTTATGTTCTTACCTAAGGCGTATGCTTTATTTTAATATTTCAACCGGGGGGTTTTTTTTTTTCCTTAATTTAATTCGTATCATTTTTTATATCACAATTAATTAGGTTCTTAAATGGTGGCATGATTTTCTCAACGTTAGTCTTGATTGGAATCGCTTCAATATCATTATTCGCATTTTTATTACTTGTTGAAACGCGGTTTTATGTCCCATATAGTTTTGGTGGTATGTGTCAAATACTTGATAAATGTAGTTTTATAAAACTTTTGTCGTTAACTAATATAATTATTAGATATTGGTGGTGTATTATATGGTCGTTGGATGAGATCTGCTGTTCTATTTTCAATAACGATTTCTCAGGTACGAAGTTCTTGGTTTTTCTTCAACTTTTGAAACTTTTAATATATATATATATATATATATATATATATATGTTTCATTATTATCTTTCATTATCTTTCATATAGATTGGATTCGTCTGCGCCTACATGATCTTTGTTGCAGAAAATCTCTCTGAGGTTACTGGATATTTTATGAACATTAAAAATATGGATACATCTTGGTTTATTGTGGGACAATTGTTTGTTTTCGCACCGCTTGCCATGATTCGTCGTATATCCAGATTGTCATTTACAGCATTAATTGCAGATGCATTTATTATGTTTGGACTATTGTATTTATATTATTATGATATTTTTCGATTATCAACAAAAGGTGTCGGTGAAATCATATTATTTAATCCAAGGGATTTCGCCCTGTTTATTGGCACAGCTGTTTTCACTTTTGAAGGGATTGGTTTAGTGAGTATAACAAAATTATTAATATGCTCTTTTTTTTCCCCTGTAATGAATTCTTATTTTGACAATTATTTCAAAGATCATTCCAATAACAGAATCTATGAAAGAACCTAAAAAATTTCCAAAAGTTTTAATTGGTGTTATGATCTTCGTAACTATAATTTTCACATCAATTGGTGTTCTATCTTATGCCGCTTTCGGTAAAGATGTGAAGACTGTAGTTATTCTAAATTTACCTTCCGATGATCCCATTGTCCGAATTGTTCAATTGCTTTATGCTTTGGCTATTCTCCTTTCTGTACCTTTGCAATTGTTTCCGGCTATAAGGATCATGGAACAAGGTATATTTGAAAGAAGTGGTAAAGATAACCTTTTGGTTAAATGGCAAAAGAATTTGTTTCGATTTTTAACCGTAGTGGCTTGTGGAATAATTGCATGGGGAGGCGCATCCGATTTAGACAAATTTGTTTCATTAATTGGGTCATTTGCATGGTAATTATGTTTTTTAAAAATTATGGTCATTAATACTATATTTATATAATATATTATAACATGTAATACTAAATTATCTACTCTTATCTATTCACAGTGTACCTCTATGTTTCCTATATCCACCCCTTTTCCATTTCAAAGCAGCTGCGCACACTTTAAGTGCAAAATGCCTTGATGTGTTTGTATTTTTGTTTGGACTTTTTTCACTGTTTTACACAACTTATATAACTCTCTGGAGATGGAGTGAAAATTCATAAATAATATATATATATATATCATATGCATTGTTTAGTCAAATATATTTTTTAAATTATTGATAAGATATAATCTGATATAATAAATTGAAATTGTAACAATTACATATATTTTCCAATAAACTCTAGACTAATAAAATACGGTATTTTTGTTCCTTCGTTAAATCGCCATTTATAAATTAATTACATGTAAGACCACGTTATTGCTAACAATTTAAACAATCAAATTGAATATTTATCTATTATTATATATATATTATCAATTTTTTAGAGTTGATCGCAAATATAAGGTATGTTTACATAACAGAAACGAGAAAGAACATTAAATCTAAAGAACTTACGTATAAAAGAAGATACAATAGAGAATAAATGGATTTTTTTACATTTACGCCGCGAGTCGGATCGGAAGAAAATTTCCAATAATGGCAGACTATTTAATATATCAATAAATATATAGTAAAAAAAAAATAAACCAAAACCAAAAATATAACTGACATACCGGTCTGTATGGATCGAAAATATAATAACGAAATATGAAAAAAAATATTAACATTAAAAACATCACAAATTAAGTAACTTATATTAGAATACACACATGTTATATTTATCACGACGAATTGTGAATGAAAAGCAACATGATGTAACATTTTGAAGGTCTTGATCTGGTCCTTTCAACAAACATGATGTTAATACAGCCTTTTGGCCTGCATCGAAAGCTATATTCCCATATTTCTAATTATAATATTATACATGTCATTATTATAATTTTTTTAATTTGTATCATCAATCACAATCAAACGTGACATAGTGAGATTGAAAAAATTGTTACAAAATAACTGTAACATGTTACTTGTAACAACTTATTCAGTATAATAAAGGATGTCGAACATTAACATAAATAATTAATCAACGATATTCCATGTTGCAATTAATTTTTATTAACAATTTTTTAATTTCACTATGCTACGTTTTGATTGACGATACCTCATATGATACAGATATAATAATAAATTCAAGGTAACTGACCTCCCAATAATTTACAGCCGATTCTTCCATCATCAGCTTCATTGAATGAATAACAAGGTATGCATATCAAGCTTTAGCTACGATATATAAAATTGAATTTTCGTAGTCTATATAATACACTCACCTCGTATATACATAGGCGTCCTTCTCTTAGCATTTCTACTGGCACACCTACAAGAGAAGCGAATTCTTTATTGCCTTTATATATCTCTCCTGTTCTGCGCCATAGACATGCTGGAATACCCATAGAACTAAATACCCTATCATAATCCTGATATATATAATGAATAACAAGTCTAAGCGCAATTATAAAATTATTAAGTCATTCAATGATGCAAGGAATTAATCATGTTTGTTCAAACCAATAAAAGACGTTCAAAAGCTCCTTCAACCACAACTAGATCAACGTCCGTTAACGATTGTGCAACGTTACGAAAAGAAGGACGGAAAATACCCAGTGAGCTCAAAATTCGTTGTCGACTTAGATTGGACATACTACCACATTTAAAAAAGAATAGAAAAATTATTCTACAAACATTCAATAAACGAATAGAAAGTACTTTAAAAATTCTTACTGATTTTCCATATATTGCTGCAAGCGAAAGTATCCATTAACATAATTATATGGTTTCAGGAGCCCAGCATCAAACTTTGCGTTAATCACTTGGGTCAATCGGTCTTCAGATGTACCATCTGATGGATCGGCTGCGGTTAAAAAAAACTTGTCGGTGGTATCTGCCGTCGGTCCGTCGTTGTTGTGATGACTCTGTTGACTACCATCCACACTCTCCAAAAAATTACTTTCCACAAAAGAATATTAAGTAAACATATGGTAGGTAATTTAAGCCGTGTCACTACCTTGTTAGGAACAAACCAATTGAATAAATGATGTAAAGTTTCTCCATAGATCTTACGTAAGCACGGTAAATTCATGACCCGTATGTTCGCTGGCAAAGGTAAGAGGAGTAGGTAACGGTGAACATGTAAGTTGTGCGAAGTCTTGAAAATTGGGGTAATTATTTGTCGTTCTCAAAACTAAAAAAAAAAGAAAGAACAAGATGAAGATTAAACATGTACAAGGAGTTTTGAGAACAACATCAACTAAATATGTTTTACCTTGAGGAACGGACTGCATTGTTATGAGATTAGCCGGCACAGCATTATTTCCGCCGCCCATTTGTTGAGGGCCGTGAGAACCTTTTGGTTCATCGTGACAAAGATGCCCTATGCTTCTTTTTATGCAACGTTGGCATGGGCGACCTTGTTTAGGATCGCAGTTAGGCTCTGTTCTAAATAAATGATAACTCAAATATAGCCAAGAACAAAATTACCATCGTCACATGTCATATGAGATCGCCTACAATATACGCATGCTATAAAATGCTTAAATAATTTAATTGAGATTGTGAAGAGTTCTGGACAAAGCAATGAATAAGACGAATTCAATACCATGGGTAACTTTTCTTCTTTTAGGGCCTGCTCTCTTTTTCTTTGTATCAGTCTCCTTTGTTACTGTAGAAGTATTATCACCAGATTGAGACTCATGTTCGATCTTTATCAGCTGATTAGCGAAGTTCGCGGAATCCAGCTGTTGAGATTGTGGCGAAGTAATGTGCTGTTGCTGAGAATTATCCATTGACAGTTCTGACACTTCTTGAGAGTAATACTGCTGAGAAGGAAGGGAATTATTGTTATTCATTACCGTTATGTGAGATGTTGAAAGCACTGAATATGAAGGTAAACATTAGATCAACAAATCTCGTATCACTTGGTTAAAGTTGGCCAATCAGAGACTTAAACCAAATTACCACATGTCACATCAGTGACAGCTCACTTGTCAACTTTTTAACGTTAACTTTTAGAAACTTCATGGCCACTCGATCACCACAAAACCAAGCATCTTTGTATGTTCCAGAAAACATCGCTCATAATGTTAAAACAATCACATTTATTCGCTCTTCTATGTCTGCAATTACCGGTTCAGCTGCTGGAATCTTAGGGTTAACTGGTTATTTTGGTTTTATCTTTTACGGTACCACCGCATTGTTCACGTCTTTTCTCATTTGGGCTTTAAAAACGCAAGCAAAGCCAGGGATATATTTTCGCAGCAGGACAGATGTTTGGACCGAAGGAGTATTTGGTGGGCTATTTTCTTACGTTTTATTTTGGACTTTACTATATGGTATTGTACACGGTGTGTATTTTATAAACCTAGGCAGAAAAAAATAGGATAATTATTGCATTAATTGAATTGATAACTTATGATAATTTAATATTTGCAGTTTATGATTAAATGTCAGCTTGGCATGTCCATAGGTGTGTATTTAAAAATGTTTAAAGGTTAGCATGTTTATATTTACTTTGCTGTGATTTAATATTATAAGAACACTTTATAAGTATGTTTTTATTTAACAAAGAATAAAGCAAGTTTTGCGTTATATGCTCAAAAAAAAATATAATTAATTGACTATGGTTAGATGTTTAAAAAAAATTTTTTTTTGAATTTAAAAATATAAGTACTAAAATATATAGCAGTATTAATAAAAAACTGGCTATAATTAATAATATTTGCTATTTTAAATTAAATTAATTTATTTATTAATAACAAAAAGTTTAAAATTGTTTTATTAATATTTTTTTTGAAATTTGATATTTTTTTTTTATATTAAATAAAATTTTTTTTGTCTTATACTTTATTTAATACAGTATATTTTAATTTTTGTACAATTTTAATATACAAATATACAGTAGTTATAAAACTTTAATATATTAATCTATAATCTAAATTTACTAGAGCTTTACATATTTTACTTTTATATTTAATTTGAATTTTTGTAATACAGTATCAATACTATTTGTTTATTCAATCTTGCTAAATATATTTACTATATTACTTATATAACTATTATATGTTACCAATTAGAAGCAACTACCAAATAAAAGCAATCTCTCAGATTTTGAAGCCAATAATTTGATTAAAGTTGTTATGTTCTACTAATAAAATTTGATCACTTTGGTTCAAAAAATATCTCTTTTCTTTTGCAATATTTTGGTTGCTTTTATTTAGTAGTATATAGTATTTTTTTAAACTATTACAGACAAATTTGTCTAAGAAATTTTAATGATATTTACAATTTTTTAAATAAAATAAAATTTTATTAAGAATATAAAGTATATTTTATTTATAAATTATTATTATTATTATTTTTGATATTAAAGTGACTGAATTAGAACCAGAATTTTTATTCAAAATATTAGGATCATGAATATATTATATATTATATTAGTTTATCTGATATTTATTATATTTAATAAAAGTACAATTAGCCATTTATACTTTTTGGTACCATTTTATACTAGTTGCTATACCTGCAATCTAATTATGAAATTGCCTATTTAAGTTCTTTAATTATTTGTTCTTTTTGCTAATCCATCTTATATTACTAGAACATAGTTTTAGATTCTTATATATACTCTTAGAACCTCTTTTTAGTTTATCTTTATGAAAAACTTGATCAAGTAGTATTTGTTTTGCATAGATATTTATTTACATTTTGGTAATTTTTACTATAGCATTAACCAATACTTCTAGTTAGAAGTACTTTTAAACTGCTATTATTACCTATTTTTGCTATTGTAAAATTATTTAACATATTTGCATTTTATTGTTTTTATAAAACCTTTTTTAATATTTCAAACTTCTAAACTATTAGTTTAGAAGAATTGATTAATGTCACACTTTAATGCTTTATTGATAATAAATTTAAAAAAAGATTAGCCAAATATTATATATCTTATAGTTTTTTTTTTTAGTATATACTTTTAAAACATATTTACAGTTTTTTTTTAGTTTCAAATATTTGTTTTAAAATATAAAATTTAGATAATTAACATTTATCGCTAGTGCGATTCATCGCTACCCCCTGATCGACCAATCATTTTGTTTGTTTTGATTTTACATTAATCAAAACAAAACAAATAGCGCCTGCGTTACGATTAGGGTTAGGGTTTGGTAGGGCACGAGTTAGAAAGCTCTCCTAACCCAAAATTTTGCAAGGAATTTTTTTTGTCAAGAAAAAAGTGTAGTTTCTTAGTCAAAATTTTAAGTTAGAAGCGATTTTTTAAAAAAAGTTTGTTTTGCTTCGATTTCACGTTACACCTGATCCTGCATCCCGATTGGTCGATCGGGGGTGTCGATGCATCGTACTGGCGATGAATGATAACTCTCTAAAATTTATTTAGTTTATATATTGTAAATTATATTTAGATAAAAGCACAGCTAGTTATATATATACTTTGAATATTTAATTTAAATAATTTGTTCAAAGTGATATTGGGTTTGATAGCATAGCAGTTATGCTCCAAGATCTCAAATTGCAAGGTTGCCAGTTCAAATCCAAGTTGCAGCGATTTGTAAGAAAGCCAGTCAGGCTAGGCTAAATTAGGGAACTGAAACACTGCAGGATACAAGGACCCGGGACATCAATTGACAAACTTAATTTCTAAAATGGGCAGTAATTTACAATCAAAGTTATGGTGATGAGAGCTGTGCCAGGATTCCAATTTGGAATAACCGAAATCATGAGATATAATGTGAGGCCCAAGTCTGAACTTATAAGATACTACATGAACTTGTAGTGCAGCAGCCCGAAAATTGGCTATGAAGATTTCTGGCCACTACGGCAGTCGGTACGATAGATCACTTCTGAGCGACATAAAAGCAAGCCGGAAGAAGTTACAATTGGTAGGAATAAAATAACATCTACAAAAGTTATAAATCACCAAAAAAGTGATACTAGCAAGACTGTCAAAGGAAAAAAAAAATTTGTTTAAAGTTTTTATACGATACTAGCTACTATATTTGCAATTTAACATGAATTGCCTATTTAAACTTTCTAATCTTTTACTTTTTAACTGATCTTAACAGAATTCTAAAGAACTTTGATACAACTTAGATATTTTTTAAAAAAAAATTTTGTATAAAATTTAATAAACAGTGTATTTTATTTAGTAAATATTTTAAAATTTGCTCTATTTTATATATCTATTTGGCTAAAATACTACTGAAATTATATAAACTCAGATTTAAATTATATTAGAGTTCTTCAGAGTTCTATTTCAACTATTTTATTAGACTATTAGTATACTTTTAGAGCTAGTTCTAATTTCCTAGGTTCTTTTTTTATGGTCTTTAGAACTTTCCGAAATATATATAAATAGGTTAGATATTGGTTTACTTATTTTTGTTTTTTTTATACAAATCTTTTATATTTATAGTAATATTTGCTTATTTTTAAGTTTTTTGCAGATCCTTTTATTTTTAGTAATTTTATAATAAATCTAATCTATCTATATATTTTTGGGGTTTTGGTAAAACAGCACCTGTTTTATATAAATAATCACTATATTTTAATAACTTATACTATAGTATTAAGAAGAGTGATAAAATAAAATAATTTTTTAAAAAAGATAAAAAAAGTTAAAATTATATATAAGAAACCTAATTAAATATATATTAAGAAGAAAAAAAAGAATAAGCCTTTAATAAAAAATAATCAAATAATTAATAATATAATTCTAATTAATACTTGCAATTAGAGGTATCAACTACTACTATTATCTACTAGAGTTCTAAACTAGTTTGAAATTTAAACCTATAACCTGTCAAGTTAAAACTTACAACCAACTGAATATCTGAATCAAATTGAGTAACTTATCCAAATTTAAATAGCCTAGATTATTACAAATAATTAAATATCTGGATTATCTAAATTTAGTTAGATATTCAGATATCTAACTAAATTCAAGTAATTCTGATACCTAATTATTTATATTTAAATTAGTAATCTGTTATTTAAAGATTTAATTACTCAATTAAAAAAGTTTTCTTATATATATACATTAGTTTTTACTAATGCACAATATATATTTACAATTCTGTTTATTGTTATCTAAAAATTTAGTTTTATTAAAAAGTTAGAAGTTTCAAAAATTAAATTTTGTAAATTTGAAGACAAAAAAAAATAAAGTATAAAAATACTAAATAAAAATACCAATAAGGGCGCTGACATTTATTAGATAATATTTTAGGGAGTGGAGGTCAAGAAAAATCTTACCTTAGTTAAATTTGATTGGCTAAAATTCTATTTATAGATCTTACTTGGGGGTGGGGGGTAAGCCTCTATAGTAAATAGATATTAGGTAATAAATGTCAGCACCCTAATGATAAAGTATCATCTTTGTAAATTAAATAATTTAAAAATACAAACTTATATTATACAATAAAAATATTATATAAGTATAAAAACAAATTTTATTTAAATAATACAAAATATTTGTATTTTTTAATCTTTTTTGTATTTAAAATATAATAAATCTATAGTATTTGATATTCCAACTTAACTACAATATCTTTGATTACTAGTAGAGATTGGAATCGTTTAACCATTTAAAAATTGCTTCCATAGTTCCGGGCAGAATTATGTTGGTCGTAGGCCAGAATTATTTTAATGCTGACCAAATTAAATAATTAAATAGTTAATTCATAATCCGTATATTAATCAGTGAAAATTATTAATGTCACATGGGGAGAAATTTTGCAGATCAGTAAGAAAAATCTAACGGCCTGTCTTTTTCGACAATTAGGTAGCACTAACAAAATGCGGCTTTTTTCATAATATAATACAATAGGTATCACAATATAATACTAAAAAATCTTTTTATAGTTCATTTGTAATGCTTTATTAAAATTTTTACTAATTTATTAAACTCCAAAGCCAGATTCCTAACAAAAAAACTGTATATAAATTGCGATTTAGAAATATTAAATTCTTCATTTTAACTAGATCGCTTTCTTTGCCGTCGCTTCTTGCTTATGTTCACGTGTATAACGACCAATCCAGTTTTGAACTGTATAGACTTTTGGTACCTTCTCCATTTTAATTTCGCCTTCTTGTGCAAGTCAAACAAGTTCGTCATGCATATCCTGTGCTATATATTTGTCACTTTTATTTATATTACCTGCTAGAAAATAACCCTCTAATAGGATTCTAATTTCTGGCAATATTCTCTTTCCAGCACCCTTTTTTCTGAACTTTTGATTCGCCTTAAGGGCCCAGCCCAAATTCAAAGGAAACTTAATCCTTTCAAAGGTATGGTCATTTTTTTTAAAAAAATTATTTATTTCGTTATGAACTATAAATAGCAATCGAATTATTATCAAATTATTAGTGTTCAAAAATTACATCAACAGCAAATAATACATACCAATTCTTGCCTTCTTCACATCTTCCGCCAATTGGTTTTCTAGTAGGTTTATCAATCATTCTTTACTCTTATGATTATCAAATTGAATTTTCCGTTTTTCTAATTCTTTTATTAGGTTTTCTCTTGTAAGACGACTCAGAATAAGACCTTGATAATAAGAAAAAAAAAACCATGATAATTATAGAATAAAAATAGGTTCTGACTGTAAAAAAATACATACGGGATGGATTTGGCACTGGCATTTCCCATTCTGATGATGGTATGTGTTGATACTTGTGGTTAGGGTTCGAGGCACAGAGGCACGGGCATGCCTTAGGGGCATGCCTATAGGCATGCCTTTTAGCTGTTGGGCATGCCCTAGTCATGTGACATAAATATCATATCTGATTGGCTAGTATGGTTGGGAGTAATCAGAAGTGTAGACGGTCAAGCAATATCAGAGAATGAAAAGCAATTGTTTGATATTTTCTATACAAGAAGGGCATGCCTATAGGCACGAGGGGCATGCCTCAACTCACGGCATGCCCTCAGAGGCATGCCTAATTTTTTACCTGTGCCTCGAACTCTACTTGTGGTGCAGGCTTATTAATCTCTTTCTTGCAAAATTTATCTAATTCTGCTATGGTAAAAATTTTCCATTTTCCTATACCAGGAACATCTCGTGCTTTAATACATCCGGCAAATTCATCTATTATTAGGGTTGTGTTATGAATATTACAAACTTGTGATTTTATGTAAGCTTAGTAAATCAGATTTTGTGTAATTTTTTTTTATTAAAACCCAAGATAGCAATTATCTGGGGACGTCGAATGATGCTATATTTTGTGTAATTTTTATCACATTGTATATAAAATACGGCTTTACAAAAGTTTGGCAGTATTACTGCAATATTTGATTTGAATATATGATTCAAATTGTAGCCTTTTGATTACCCAAAATTTGATCTTATAAACTCGTTTATGTTCAAATTACATACATAAAAAATTCAGAAATCACGAAAACTGTAGTAATTTTACAACCTTACCCGTTGTTGGCCATTGCCACTCAAACCAATTGGAATTTCCTAGTAACTTATTATTACCGTTACCTGTATTTAATTGAAATTAATATAAACTTTTGATTAATTACAAATTAGTTATATTACCTCTTCTATTCCGGTTAGGATTCAGATTTGCAACTGAAGTTCCTTTAATTCTTTTAATTGCATTTTTGATATCCTGCCCGCTATTACATCAAAGCCTAAACGAATATGTCGATTGATTGCATGTGATATCTAATCAATTGTAAAAGAGTAAATTTGAGATATTTCGCAAATTAGTATGGTATAGATGAGCAGATCTGTATAGTATAGGCCGAATTTTTAAATCTATACTATACTGATCCGTGTAATATATATTAGAGTTAGAGTTAGGAATTATAGCTGATCGATATAGTATAGATCTTAAATTTGGCCTATACTTATACGAATTTGCACACCTATACCATACTGATCTGCTATATAATTCGTAAATTTGCTAGCACAGTAGTATTATTGTACCTGTGCATAGTGAGAGTCGATGGTCGTTTTTGCTTCACCTGCCTCTAAAAAAACCCATTTGTTTACATTAACTCCATACCATTCTGACCAATATCTCATTATCATCATTAGATCAGCGTTATGATAGTGGCCCCCATTATCAGACATTATTATTATTGATTCTGGTTTTGGGTTTAATACCTCAATTACTGCATGGAGCGAAGACGCTTTAAACCATGAATCTTGACGAGTATCCGCAGACTAGTGGTCGAATGCTTGAATACGTAACTTTGTCGAGTTGGGTTGCGTAGTATATACAAGAATCGAGTAGAGAGACCAATCTTTTTTGCCAAACCAATCCTGCTTAGTTTCTCGTGCTGTCTTAGGTAATATTTTCATCTTGTAATCTACTAATATCAAAGCAGTTTTTTTATCCAAACTCAATAAATTTGCGTTAAATTGTGCATTTAGATACGCTTTTCTTGTTTGGTGAGCTAAATAATAGAACAAGTGATCGTACAAATCCTCTAACTTATCATAAATCAAATTACTAATATTATTGTATAATGTATCAAAAAATTGAAAAAAAGCATGACAATCACTACAAGTTCTAGTATGGGGTTCGTGGCATTGTCCAAATGCGTATAAAAGACAATGATTAATGCAAATATTATGGAATGTTGTTCCGTGTGAAGTAATATAAAAATGTTGTTCGTAATCCCGTTTGAGAAAACGCTTCAATTTTTCGCATTCTACTAATAATTGCTTCTATAATAACAAATAAATATTAGCTATTATAATAATACATTTTTTATTTATATTGCAATACGTATTCACCTGAATTGTATGTTCTGCTACATGTTTTTGAATTAATAAGATAAGATCTGAAAAATTTCGTAACTATATTGTGAACACATATGGCATAGCCCGCCTAAATCTTCTCGATATATGTATTTATTTTCTTCCATTCTAGTATAAAAACTAGTATGGCGCATTCCATCTGGATACTCCTCGTGAAATTTATTCCATAGTATGTCTTTTGAATTTTTTAGGTAATATATTGGTTCATTTGTGAGAGGGTCCATTTTATACGAGCTCATTATGACATTAGCTTTATCCATCAGAAAAGACTGTAATTGTAAATTTTTTTCTACTGACATTTTTTCATGTCTAATTATAGGTTTTTAAGTGACTAATCCTCCAGGACCGTAAATGTGAGAGTGCTTTCGTGCAGCACAAATTAAATCATTTGAAACCTGATAAAAAATAAGAGGATTAATAAGGAAAGTAATTTTGATAATAATGTAAATTCAAACTTTACTCACGCCCAAAAAAAAAAAAAATAAAACTTTACTCACGCCTAAGTTTTTTCTAATAACCTCATAGTTAAAATCGTTAGCAATTATCGATAATACCCGTCGACGCCCATCTGTGCCACATTTATTAGTATTCAAAGATTTGTGAAAAGAACTCCAAAAAGTATTTGTAGAGTATGAGGATGAGGGTGTTGGTATAACAAATCCAAGATTATATAAGATAGACAAAGAACTTTTATCACTGTTCGGGGTAGTAGACCAAGACCAAAACTCGAACTATAAAAGTCCATCATTCCTATGCATAAACTATAATATTTGAGCATTGCCGCAAAAGGAAAACCTGTAATTCTTATCTAATAATTACAGGCTTTTCCTTGCATCCTCTATTTTTTGAGACAATTACTTACCTTTGATTGATTCTTTTCATAGGGGTAACGTCAGAACAACCAACATATTTTAGCATTGCTTTTCAAGCTCGAAATTCCCGGTCATCGATTTTGTATTTGGTTGGATAAATCAGTTGCAATGCCGATCTTAATTCGACAATATAATTAGGTTGCTCTAACCAATTGCAAAAAAAATAGTACCAATTTATATTCGCCAATATATGACGTTTGAGATGGCAATTATATATGTTAGTCATTATTTCTTCATTGCGCCATTCATCTAAGGAACAACTTGGAAGTTGTGCTGTTTGTATAAGGTATTTTGTGTATTGGTTGGTTAGCCCAAAAAGTTGATTTCCATTATATCGACGCAGAATTCTGATTTTTGCCCAAACTAAATCCGGATTTTGGTCAATAAAATCTACAAATATACTAGATCCGTAAAAAATCGTTACTTTGCAATAGTTTTTTTTTATTTCTTGAAAAAATAAAGCCTGACTTTTATTATATTGATAGATAAAAGCAGACTTAAATCCAGGCCCTGCTAAATTTGTTGTAATTTCATTAGAACGCCCAATACTTATTATCCAAATCCGAAGATTTTCAAATTGAAAATTGTAAGGGCGAAATGGTAAATCGGATAATAATTCACTTGTAATAATTGCTTTATCAAATCCTAGAACTTCTGGTCCAGAAAATTTTGTTTTATTTTTGAAAATGTTACAATATATCGTGAAAATAGCTACGGTTGCTGATTTACAAATCTTGCTTTGAACTTCACCACATTTACAAATGTACCCAGGACACGGGCCAAAAACGGAATTAGATTGAACTACTTCTGTAATAAATTCACGCTCATTTAATATAACTAATGTTTTGAAAGATAAACGAATTGGGTAAAGTGGAATTATTTTATTTGCTTTGTCAATGGGCCGAGGAAGCCACCAATTATAGCAATAAGGTCCAAAATGCAAGCTTTCATCCCAAGTACCTCGGGAAATTAATGAAATCGTATATTCTTTAAGTTAGGCATATAGTAAAGAAAATGGACTAGCAGATATTAGCAGATTCTAAAACATAGTCAAAAACTCTATGTTACTTATCCCCACTTTTTGATATTAAATTTTACTGATTGACATGCGGATCACGAATTAAATGATTAAACGATTAAAGAAAAACTTTAGGCGGTTCCAATCTATAATTACTAGATCTTAATTGTTTTTAACCAAAATATATATAAGAAAAATAAATATAAAATAAGTACTGTATAATTATAAAATATAGTAGTATTAAATTAAAAAAGAACTAAATATTAAAAATAATTTAATTGAAAAGATGTAAAAAAAAATATCAAAATTTAACTTATTTTTTATATAGTAATATAATTATTTATTATTGGTTCAAAAAATGATTAAAATTTGTAATTGGCAATGAATATTGATCTTTATATAATAGTTATAGGACATGTTCCCTTAAAATAGCTTTGAAATAAGAGAACTCCGACATCTTTCATATAGGTTATAACTATTTGCGCAAATTTTAAGGGGTTTGCTACCTCTAAAATCAAGTAAATTTGCTAAAAATTCAATTATTACATTAATTGATGGTTCGCCACTCAACAGAAGAATGATCTTAGTATAACGTAATGCAGATCACTATGTAAATTCTATATGTACAGAATGTAGCGTTCATCCAAGGAAAACTTTTTATTTTACTAAGTTAACAAGCAAAGTCGATTAATTGAAAGTTGTAGAGCTCAATGAAACAATTCTAATAGTAGTTAGATCATCCAAATCGGCTCGGTGGATGCCAAGATATCTTCAAAAAACAATTGGGCAACTAACTGGCGACTGTATAAAATTTCTATGTAAGGGGCATGCCATTTATCACGTGATTTTTACCATGGATACATGGTCAAAGGTAGTGATCACATCTATATATTATATTAATTAATCAATATTAGATAAAGTAATCACACCATACATGGATAGGGGTGGCTACTAAGTAAAAAATATCACGTAATAAATGGCATGCCCCTAAACAAACTATTGTTTATATCTGTTTACATATAATTTTATATAGGCAGTCAATCGTTTTTTGAAGATATCTTGGCATCCACTGGACCGTTTTGGATAATTTAACCACTGTTAGAATCGTCTCATTGAGATCTACAACGTTCAATTAATCGACTTTACTCGTTAACTTAGTAAAATAAAAAGTTTTCCTTGGACGAACGCTGCATTCCGTACATATAGAATTTACATAGTGATCTGCATCACATTACACTAAGATCATTCTTCTGTTGAGTGGCGAATCATCAATTAAGTTTTTATAGTAATTTTCTAAAAACTAAATTATTACATTTGGATAGTGCTCTTAGGTTTAGGTGCTCTAAAAAAATTTGTTTAGCATATAAAAATACATTTTGCTAGTATATTTACTTTTAGAGTAAATCTATTTTGTCACCAGCGGTAACAGTCCTGTGCCAATAAAAATCAAAATTAGGTGTAATATTATATCTGATCATGTAATATGAAAATGAAGTAAAAAAATACTGTTTTTAAAAATATTACGATAACTGAAAATTTTGACTATGAACCACTCTTTTTTCTAGCAAAAAAAAATTTTCTAATGAAACTTTACTATATAGTTATTTTTAGTGCTAACCCTATTTCTAACTACCAGTATACTCTTATCCTAATGATAATAAATTTATATGTGTTTATGTTTGTTTTGATCATACATTACACAGGAGTAAGTTACTACTAGTGACAAGCACATCTTTTTTTACTTTTATATTTCTTGAAAATTTAATTGATGATCCGCCAGTCAACTGATGCATGATCATAGTGTAACGTGATGCAAATTTCTATGTAAATCACTTATAGACGAAATGCCACGATCACCCAAGGAAAAATATTTTTCTTACTAAGTTAATGAGTCATGTCGACTAATTGGAAGTTGTAGAGCACGTCGAGACGCATCTAACGGTAGTTAGATCATCAAAATCGGCCCAGTAGATGCGGAGATATCGTCGAAAAACGATTGGGCGACTATATAAAATTCTATGTTTACATAAAATTTTACATAGGCACCCAATCGTTTTTTGAAGATAACTCAGCATCTACTGTTCCAATTTTGATGATATCACCACCGTTAGATGCGTCTCGACGAGCTCTACAACTTTCAATTAATCGGCATGTTTCATTAACTTAGTAAAAAAAATATTTTTCCTTGGGTGATCGTGGCTTTTCTGCTATAATAATCTATATTATAGGTAGAAATGCCACGATCACCCAAGGAAAAATATTTTTTTTACTAAGTTAAAGAATCATGCCGATTAATTGAAAATTGTAGAGCTCATTATGACGAATCTAAAGGTGGTGAGATTATCAAAATTGGCACAGTAGATGCTGAGATATCTTCAAAAAACGATTGGGCGACTATGTAAAATTTTATGTAAACAAATGTTTGTTTACATAGAATTTTATATAGTCGCCCAATCGTTTTTCGACGATATCTCTGCATCTACTGGGCCGATTTTGATGATCTAACTACCGTTAGATGCGTCTCGACGTGCTCTACAACTTTCAATTAGTCGATATGACTCATTAACTTAATAAGAAAAAATATTTTTCCTTGGGTGATCATGCTATAAGTGATTTACATAGTAATTTGCGTCATGTTATACTATGATCATGCATCAGTTGACTGGCGGATCATCAATTAAGAAAAAATGTTTAATTTTAAATTTTTTAATCAAAAAATCAAAAATTAGGCATTTTCTTTTAAATTTTTAAAAAATATAAAAATAAATATGAATAAATATATGCAATGCACCCTGCGATTAGGGTTGCGACCCAAACCCTTTTTTTTAGTTACGGCGTTTCTACCTAGTTTGGGTTTGGGATTCGGTATTTCTACCTAGTTTGGGCACATGGCCAAAACTCAAATATAGTGTCAAACTCAAAAACTATTAATTCATTAAATAATCGTACATTTGATACGATAAATTTGACTTTTAATCGGGTATATTCAAGTTCAACATTGATAATCTAAAGATCAAATCCAAGATCGGATAATTAAATGTAGCTAAGCCAGCATAACGAACTTCTATTGTGATTGGCTGATTTTTGTAGATTATTTCATTATACTTAAGTATTATTAAAGTACTGATTTTCCGCCATAAGAATTACAAGTTGTAGTATAAAAATTTAGAAACTATACCTTCTTTTCTATAAGATGTTAAAGTAATTTGGTAATCGGCGAGATAATTTGAAAGATGAGAGCTACTTTTTGAGTATTTTAAAACTTTCTATTTAGCTTGAAATCTATTTAAACTATGCGATTTAGACTTTTTTTTTAGTTTCACCAAGACATTTGTAGCTTATAAATAGTAAGTAAATGATATGTTTATTCTTTTTTATATTTTTACTATTTTACTTTTAAACCAACTTTTATTTTATTTTATTTATTTATTTATTTATTTATTTTTGATCTTTACTAATGCTAATGTACTTCTCTTCTTAGATCCATCATTGAATAATCGTAAGAAGTTTTAATAATATTGTCATAATAGATAGCTTTGACAATTAGTAGTTATTGGTATTTAATGTCATGAATGATGTTTAAATTGAATGATGCTGAATTTGTATATATTATGTGTGATGTTTAAATTTTTTGAGTTAGCTTTTTTTTTTTTTTTTTAAGGGTAAATTAGGATTTGGGTTAGCAAAATAGCAAAAGAGTATAGGTTGATTTTGTAGGGTTTGTATTTTTAAATCGAGACCCTCAAATTTTAGCATCATCAGCGACATCAAATGAAAACGTACAGAAAGATGAAAAGGATGTGTTTATTGATAGAATAGATAAAATTTATGATCTCGCAATAAGGGGGCATCCATAAATAACGTTATACAAGAGGGTTGAACAAATGATAATGTTTTTCTCAATAAGTAGGGGAAGGTCAAAAAAATATAACATAATTTTTTTAGAAAAAATTGGCTAAAAATTGAACCAGTGATCCAAATTTAATGATTTTGGTACCATTCGATTCGTCTCAGTGAGAGGAGTCGAATGGTACTAATTCCATTTCATTTGGATCACTGAGTCAAATTTTATTGGCCAAATACTATTGGTTATTATGTTTTCTTATAAAATTACTAAAAAATCAATGGTTTTCTGTAAATAACTATTGATCCAGTGATCCAAATGAAATGATTTTGGTATCATTGGATTCGTCTCACTGAGACGAATCGAATGATACCTAAATCAACCAAATCGGATTACTGTGTCACAATATATTCAAGTTTTTGTAAAATTTTATATATAAACATACGGATTTTAAAAAATTTTTTTATATAGTAAAGGGGGTCCAGCACTACTATGAGGAGGTACATAACGTTATTTATGAATGCTCCCTAATACAATTGATATTTTTTCTTTATAGAAGATAATAAGGTATTAAGGGTATTTCTTATATATATAATAATATGTCTTAATCTTTAAGTAAAACTTTAAAGACCAATATTAATACTATGTACCATCGTTATTCTACTATCATCTCACAATTTGATTGGTCGATTGGCCAATATAATAACGAGATAATCACCAAAATCTAACCAATCACAATGATGCTAATTAGACCCAACCCAGTTTTTACATGTAAAAATTTGGGACTTCTAGCCATAATACAAGTTACATGTTATAAATGTTTGACATTACGGCAAATTAGAAGCATTTTGCAAAACCTAGTAAATACTGTTTGGGTTTCTACCAAATCCCAAACTAGTAGGTTTGGGTCGCAACCCTACCTGCGATATGCTAATTCATTGCACACATAGTTTGTAAATCTGTGTAACAAATGTTCTGTATAACAAAAATTCCCAAATTAATATAAGGTTAGGGTAAGAGTTAGATATTAGAAGTTAGAGTAAATACAGTCGGACCTCCATAAATGCAACCTCCATAAATGCAATACCTCTTTAAATGCACATTTTTTTCTATTCTCTATAATGTTATTAGTGCTAAATGCACGTTCTATATTCTGTAAATGCACGTTCTCTTAAAAAATATTTTATATTACACTAACCTTCCTAAATGCACGTAGCCAATCAACTTTTAGTATTTAAGATAGGTTATACAGTTTCAGTAGAAGTTACACAAACTTGATAATCAAATTTTTAAAGCTGCAATTTAATTGGCTCACTCTAAATGCAAACCTCCCTAAATGCACATTGTAGGCTTGTCCCTACGAGTTGCATTTATAGAGGGTTGACTGTAATAGTATATACCAAAATTTTGCAAAGAATTTTTTTTGTTAGAGCTTGAAAGGTGGTTAAATAGGTGAAATTTTTTGATATTACAAATTTTAGAAAATTTTCTTTATTTTGTTATACAAAGAAAATTTGCATGTTACACCTGATTTTCAAATTTAATTAGTAGATCGTTGGGGTGCGATATACAAGCACATCGCAGTGTGCGATGCCTAATTAAGGGTAGAGGGTATGTAAATCATTTATCATATGATTTTCATGGTACAATGAGATTTATATAGAAATTGAAAATGTGTTACTAATAAAACTTTTTATAGTTGCAACCAAATTTGACTAAAATTTTATAATATATAGAATAAAACGCATGTTTTATAATAGTAAAATTTTAATATAATATATATTTAAAAAAATTATACTTCTATATATCATAAAGTTTCCTCCAATTGGCTCAAATTTCTCTGAGTTACACGAAATTATTAATTTTGATTGGTCAATATCATATGATTATTATATGATTTTTGTAAACAACTTTCGATATCTAAAGTTTAAATCTTTATAACTTGATGAATATTCGACCAATTTTAATAATTTTACTATTTTTAGAATCACAAAAACCTGCTCTATGATTTTATTTAATAGTTTAAACGATTTGCTTAAAAAAAATTTTACTAAACTTTAAAAAGAAAAAATCGATACCACAAAGATCATATGATAAATGATCTACATACCCCCTACCCTTAAGTCCAATAAATATACTAGCATAATATATTTTTATGTGCTAAATAAGGTTTATTAGAGCAAAATATTATAATCAATTAATAAAATTTTGGGTATCTTTTAAATGGTAAATAATCGCAGACAAATTTGCCTACGATTTGTCCTTACACTATATTATATACAAAGTTTTTTGAAATTTAAATTTTGTGTAACAAACTTTTTATTGTAAATAGCTGATCAACTTTAAAATAAATTTGAACTCTTATTTTGGACGTTGATATAGCACACTACTGGTGTTACAATACCACATTTTGTTTAGCCAATCAAATCATTGTTCATTCAATTCTGTGTAATAATCAATTGTAAACAAAAAAATAAACAAAAATATTTATACCCAGTGTTGAACACCAGTAAATTTGGACCAATAAAAATAAAGCAAAATTTTTATTGTCTGTATCAAAATCACCAATAAAAATTAAAAAATAATATAATAGACACAGCCAGAGTGGTGCCCCAGATTTACTTGTGCTAATAATACAAATAACAAAGAAAATCTATTACAGATCAAAATAAGGCAAATTAGATACAAATTGATATTACAAGATCCAGATATGAACCCAATTTGAAACAGATATTTGTACCAAATATCTGTTTCAAATCGGGTTCATATCTGGATCTTGTAATGCTGATTTGTACCTGTTTTGCCTTATTTTGATCTGTGTATTGTTGTGTATTAAGATATTAGTATTAGATGCTATTAATAGATTATACTTCTTATATGTAAAATCTAATTTCACTTTTCTTCTTTCGCATATATGCGGAATTTATCCTGATTGGCTATTCCTTTATAAGTTTGTATTACTGGCACAAATAAGGGAGGCTGCTATTTACAAAAAATATACTATATGGGATATTGTCTTGCTGCTCACGTGGTCTACAACTCATTTCAGGCAACCCCAAAGCACGAGACACATGTCTATCAATTCATCACCACAGCACATAGAGGATCATATCTGAGACAAAATTTAGTTTTGCATCACTTGGTCACACTGTATGCTGAATCTTAAATTGGAATTGTCTAAAATTTTCTAACCATTATCAGCAAATTTTATATATAGATATATATTGATTACTAACTGGTAAGATATATATCGATACTCATCACCCCTGTCGATTACTATCAATAGTAATAGTAATCGATATATATCCGGTTAATACTCCTGTCGATTACTATCAATAGTAATAGTAATCAATATATATCCGGCTAATCGATATATATCGAATATGATATCAATTAATAATTATTATATTCACATAATCATACTTTTTGCAAATTTTTAAACATTTTACAGGTTTTCACAAGTTTTCGCAATTTTTTAATATAAAATTTTATTTTTTTTATTTATTATTATTATATTTTAAAATATTACATATTTTATTATAAATTATTATAAAAAAATAGCAAAAAAAATAAATCCAAAAAAAACGAAACCAAAAAAATAAAAAAATAAACTATTATATTCCTTATATTCACTCATATTTGCTTATATTCGTTCATATTTGCTTATATTTGCTTATATTCGCTACTTCTTGCAAAGT
>QKWP01000308.1:118738-165354 GCA_003550325.1 Gigaspora rosea
AAAAAAAACAGAACATTTTCTAAAAAAAAAAACAAACAAAACATTCTCTAAAAAAAAAAAAGAACCAAAAAATTTTTAAAAAATTTTCTATGCCTATTTAATTCGTAATGTGTTCTGAATTATAAAAATATATACTACAAAATAAAAAAAAAACTTAAAAAAAAAAACTGTTTTGCAAAAGCATGGGAAGACAACGAGGTCAAGGTATTTAAAGAAGCCCTTAAAGATAGGAAGTTAGATTGGGGCCCTGAACAAAAACGAAAATGGGAAACCATCTGGGCCGGAAATAGTGACGAAGACAGGAAAAAGAGAAGAAGGTTTTTAATGCAAGGTCTGGTTCCTGTAATAAAGCAAGAAGAGCACCTACAGAAATAAAAGAGAAAAACGAAATTTTTGAAAGAATGAACGATAAATTTACGGAAAAAATTTGGAAACCTAGATGCGAAGCTGTAGCCAAATGGGAAAAAGAAAAAAACATAAAGAAAGTAAGGAAGCGTAAAGTTGACACAAGGGACGAGAACATTAAAGAAGTGGAAAGTCAGTGGAAAAGGAAGAAAGCAAGTAATGAGAAGGTTACCCAGGGCAGGCCTGAAGTAGAGGACAAGCCTATGGGCAAATTCGAGAAGTTGGTGAAAGAAGTAAAGCGCATCTTGGGAAATTGGATAGAGGATGCGATAAGACCATTTTGGATATCATTGGCCAAACTACGGAAAAATAAAGAATGAGGGTTGTCCTGACAAAGCTAGCAAGAGCTTATTGATGATAATTTGAAAGTTTTCTATGCGTTAGAAAACAGAAATTGGAGACAAATCTTAACTGCGGCAAATCGCATTTAGGTACTTCGGTAACTGGATGAGTCTTTATTGTGATAGGGAGGGAATCGTAGGCATTAGTTTATAAAATCCTAGAGTAGTATACTCGTATCTCAAATAATAAAGGCAGGATTGCCCAAAAAAAAAAAAAACTGTTTTGCTTAATTTTTATTTAATTTTTACATTTTTTCGATTTTTGCTTTTTTTCAATTTTTGCATTTATAGCCCAGATTTTTTATTACCATATTTCAAATATAAGCTTATAAAAATTACCCCTATTAGCATTCTTTTAAATATACCTATTTTGCTATTTAGCTGTTTTCAAATATAACCTTTTTCTCCAAAAATCTATATTTCAAATATAGCTTTTTTTAAAAAACGGGCCTCTATTAGCTATTTTTCAAATATGACCTCACATAGATTGTTTGGGATCCTATTCAAGGTACACAAAGCAAGCATCACTTTGAACAAAATTTTGGCGGCGAATAGATTGAATAAAATTATAGACGTTGTCATGGATTAAGGGCAGTGTCATTAATCACCTGATTATTTTTTATCAGAGACCTACCTCCCCTCCCTCTTCCTTAATATATAAATAGTCAGGTTCTTATATATAATTTTAACTTTTTTTACCCCCCCCCTAAAAAATCACCTGATTTTTGTTACTCCCCTAATCAATGACTTTCATCAAAGAATAACCTAACCGGATAGTAGAGGCACTAATAATTAATAAGTGTTTTTACTATTAACTTTTATTAGTTTATTATTAATTTAAGCAGTTTATTTTATTACAAAAGGGATATTCAATACTAACTAAAACTAATTAATAATTATTTATTAATGAACTCCCTTTAACTACCCTAATCACTTTGCTTAAATACTTGATTTCGATTCTATTAATTATATCATAATTTGATTATATGATTGTTTTGACTTTCAAATTACTTCATTATTCATGCGCATATTTTATTGATCTTACTTACGATCCGTTGTCCTGATCGTTATCTTACTCCAGTATATTATTTTACTGATTGCTCATAATTGATCAATTTGATCTCATATTCATAATTTCCAATCGATCACATGCATTATGTGCACAAAATCAATCACTTTAACTTTATTTTTCAGCAAGTATGCCGCATACTGTTCACTACAGTGATATGAGCTAGATCACCAGAAACTTTGCTTCAAAGTTTTCAACTCCTTATACATAATTTCTCTAACAACATAATTAATATCACAAACTCCACCATTCTAGTTGTTTTTTACCAATGACAATTTTTCACAATCAAACACTCTTCTCATCATTTGATCATTATTTTCGAGGTTCGGTCACCTATTCAAATCGGTATATGCAGAAGATTCCCAGCATTGTCCAAAATTCGATCTTCAACAACACAATCCACAACATCATCATTTATTCTATCTGCATATACCGCAGCTCTTTCATCATGGTTATCAACAAATCCATTTTCCATGACTTCAATCCCATCCTCTTTCTTCTTCATTGAATTACCTTCATCCTTATTTCCACCGTCAAGATCTTTGAAGTTCATATACCAATGCCATTTTGACAAGTCCATACTACAATTACATTCATTGAAGTCATAATCTATTAATGCTTTCAAGTCTTTCACCATCTCTTTTATTCCTGTGGCTACATCTACATCTGATAGTCCATCCTGAAAACAATTTACAACTTTGTTAATACCATCCACATCACCAATGCATCGAGACCATCCAAATGTTTCACTATTTGCTTCCTTAATTATTTCCTCTTTCACATAATCGTTTATTACTAATTCTCCTTCAACATACCCAAAGTTAATCAAATTACCTTCAATAAATACCTCAAGTATGCTCTCTGGCTTCCTTTCACTCATCAAATCCAATTCATTAAAATCTATCAAATTAATCTCTTTTCCTTCCGTTTTATCACTACCACTATTCCTTATTACCAGTAACAATAGGCCAACTTCTGCTTTCAAGTCATCCAACTTACAACTATCTCCTGCACCAATCGATCTATTACTTTTAATATTGATCTCTTTGGCACTTTCATTTTCTAATCCGGCTTGATTAGAATTGCCACTTCCAAAACAACACAAATAAACTCATCCCACGATTTGGTGTAGTGAAAACTTGATCCTCATTGGATACTTTGTTTTCATTATTACTAACATTTTTGCTAATTACCTACTTCAACTAACCTATTTTCATCTTTATTCATTTTTTCATTATCACTATCCACCTTTTGTCTCGTTAGCCCACCACATTTGTCCACACTTTTAACGCACATTCCTTCTCTTTTTCCACATCAACATCAAGTTTATTTTGGACTGTTAGTACATCTTCGTTGCAAGATGGGCTGGTAATCTATCCAGGTTTTCGTGTTATGAGTTAATCAATGACTTTCATCAAAGAAAAACCTAACTAAGATAGTAGAGGCACTAATAATTAATTAGGCACTAACGAACCAAACTTATATACAAGGCAAGTGTTTTTACTATTAACTTTTATTGGTTTATTAATTTAAGTGGTTTATTTTATTACAAAGGGGATATTCGATACTAACTAAAACTAACTAATAATTATTTATTAATGAACTCCCTTTAACTATCCTAATCGCTTCGCTTAAATACTTGATTTCGATTCTATTAATTACATTATCATTCAATCATATGATTGTTTTGATAGTGTTTTGATTTTCAAATTATTTCATTATTCATGCGCATATTTTATTGATTTTACTTACTATCTGTTGCCCCGATTATTACCTTACCCTAGTATATTATTTTACCGATTGTTCATAATTGATCAATTCGATTTTATATTCATAATTCCCGATCGATCACATGCATCACATGCACAAGACCGATCGCTTTAACTTTTTTTTTGGCAAGTATGCCACATACTGTTCACTATCATGACAATGTTGTGGGGTAAATATATTTTTTAGAATTTTTATACTGCAAAACCTCAATTATTGCACCAACTTTTATACCATATTCTGCTAGTAATTTTATATTGTCACATATTGCTAGAGTGAGCTTTCTATACTATGATAAAAGGGCGTTTATATTTTTTACAAGCTCATGGTTAGGGTTCCAACCTTTTACCTAAATAACCATTTAACCAGTGATCTGACCCAAAAAATTACTAACCAGGTCATACTTTAATAAGACTGGTTTAATTTCAATATGTGAGTACATCAGTGAATATATATACGTAATATTACGTAAGATATTACGGCCCATAATATTACGAAAATCTTACGATTGCTACAGTTTATTACGTAATATATTACGTTATATTATAGCAATATTACGGTTATTATTTCGAAATATTTTGAAATATATTGCGAAAGATTGCGAAATAAACCAAATAAAAAAATGCAAATTACCTCCCCTACAGGGGTCGCGTACTCATGCAGATCAATAAGCTAATGCGCACAGGGGGTAATATTTTGATATTTTCGCATTGTTTCGCAATATTTTGCAAATTTTCGCAAATTTTCAAAAATTTTTAAAAAATAAATAAACGATATACATATTCATATAATCATGCTTTTTTACAGGTTTTCGCAATATTTCGCACGGTTTCACAATTTAATATAAAATTTTTATTTTTTTATTTATTATTATATATTATATTTTACATTTATTAAATATATATTTTTAATTAATATTACATACTTTATTATATATTACATATTATTTCTACATTATTACAAATATTTTAAACTACTTTCGCACTTCGTCGCATCTAATTCTATCACTATATACAAAAAACTAACTCTACACACTTATTTTCACTTACTCCACAGTTAGTTATCATCTTCGCTTTTTTGTTTTTGAAAGTGTCAGAAGTCATCGTTGGAATGCGCAAGGTTTTGAAAAGTTGTTGTTTTTTTCACAAAGTGCCGAAATAAAATAAATTATGTAATAAAAAAAATTTAAAAATAAAGCAAAAAACAAAAACAAAAAACACGAAACAAAAAAAAAATTGAAGCGAAACCTTTAAAGAACTTGCAAAAACTTGCAAAAATTAGCAAATCTTGCGCCCATTTCTCTAAAGAAGCGTTCTTGAAAATTTAGAAATTGCTTAGGATGTGTTCTTAAAAGTGTCAGAAGTTGTTGTTGAAATGCGCAAGGTTTCGAAAAGTTGTTGTTTTTTACGCAAAGTGCCGAAATAAAATAAGTTAATAAAAAAAATTTAAAAATAAACCAAAAAAACAAAATCAAAAAACATGAAACAAAAAAAAATAAAGCGAAATCTTGCAAAAACTTGCAAATATTAGCAAAAACTTGCCAAAACTTGTACCTATTTTTCTAAAGAAACGGTTTAAAATTTGAGAAGTTGTCGTTGGAATGCGCAAGGTTTCGAAAAGTTGTTGTTTTTCTCGTGCTGAAATAAATAAATTAATAAAAAAAATTTAAAAATAAACCAAAAAAACAAAAACAAAAACCATGAAACAAAAAAAAAATGAAACGAAAACTTGCAAGAACTTGCAAAAACTTGCAAAAATTTGCAAAAATTTGTGAAAACTTGCACCCATTTTTCTAAAAATGTGTTCTTGAAAATTTAGAAATTTCTGGGAGTGTGTTCTTGAAAGTGTCGGAAGTTGTAGTTGGTATGAGTAATAGTTCGAAAAGTTTTGTTTTCTTGTGAAGTGCCAAAATAAAATAAATTAATAAAAAAATTTTAAAAATAAACCAAAAAAACAAAAACAAAAAACATGAAACAAAAAAAATAAATGAAACGAAACCTTGCAAGAACTTGAAAAAACTTGCAAAAACTTGTAAAACTTGCGAAAACTTGCGCCCATTTCTCTAAAGAAGCGTTCTTGAAAGTTTAGAAATTGCTGGAGGTTTGTTCTTGAAAGTGTCGGAAGTCGTAGTTGGTTTGTGCAAGGTTTCGAAAAGTTGGGTGTTTTTCTTGTAAAGTGCCGAAATAATAAAAAAATTAAAAAATAAATAAATAAAAAAAAATGGAAAAAAAACAAACAAAAACAAAAAAAACGAATGAAACAAAAATAAAAAACAAAAAAGTAAAAAAAAACAAAATAGGAGATTTAATTATAAACAAAAGATCTAATCTGATCTTGTAGTACAGAATTTGAACATCATCAAACTATTTCGAACTATTTCGAAAAATTAGTCTAATGCGTGATCCAGGTTACAGATCTACTGATCTAGCTTGGTTTCCTAGTCCTAAAATATTTTGAAAGAGTTCGAAATATTTCGTAATATATTTCGAAATATTTCGAAATTACTTTCATAATATTTCGAAAATTTAATATTTCAAAATATTTCGAAATATATTACGTAATATTTTGCTTATATTACGGTTCGTATGATCTTACGTAAGATTACTCTATTATAAATTTGCTGATGTAACCGGTTGTTAAATGGATAAATACGGATATGCGGTTGATTCAGGTATCCAGTTTATAGATAATTGACGATTTAGATTAGTGATAGTGATTATGCATAAGATAATGCATAGCGCATAGGATCTATTATTGTTATCAATCATTGAAAGAGCATAAATTTTTTTAAAACGTGCACTATTTTTTTGCATTCTGCATTTTATCTTAAACGTTATTATACAGTACAAACGTACAAACCTGTTGTTTACTAGCAGCCACTAACATTCACATTAGCTATTGATCACAAGTTATTACCCAACAAGTTGTCACCTACAAGCTGTATCTACAAGTTGTCATCCACAAGCTAAATTGCTGTGCCTACAACTATCATCTACAACATTAGCAAATTTATAATAGCGTAAACTTACGTAAAATCTTACGAACCATATATAAGCAAAATATTACATAATATATTTCAAAATATTTCGAAAGGATATTTATAACTATAACCGGGGGTGATCATCACCGGTATCACGTGACAATTGTTGACCAATAAAATTTTTAATTTATTTTACTTTTTATAATTTTTATTTATTAATAAATTAATAAAAAATAAAAGATAAAAAATATAAAACACCCATCCTAACAAAAAAACATATTCACGCTTACCCTAACTCTAACTATTAGGAGCTAACATTAACCAAATAAAGATAACAAATATAAAACACCCATCCTAATAATAAAAACATATTCACGCTCACCCTAACCCTAACTATTAGGCGCTACCATTAACCAAAAACCCTCATGTAACGGGCATCTCTGAAACGTAACAAATTTTATTCATATAAAGTTTACACATCTACACCACCCATACTAGTCTAATGCCAAAACGTGTCAAATCGTATAAAACAAGACTAATTTCAGAGAAAAAGTTACTGTCAACGACACTATCAACGAAACAAGAGAAAGAACCACCGAATTCAATGATATCGGCGATGAAAGAAGAATCACCAAATTCAAAGACTCTAGTGACGAAATAAGAACCGCAAACTCGATGACAAAATCAATGAAAGAATAACCACCGAAGTCACGACACTAGCAACGAAGACCCACCACCAAAATCTCCGACACCAGCAAGAGTCACCAATTTGACGATATCAGCGACAAAGAAGAACCAAAGAAGAATCTCCGAACTCGACAATACCAGTGACGAGGTAAGAAGCACCGCACAATGGCGAAAAAGAAGCACCGAATTTGACGATAACGATGAAGAAAGAAGCACCAAACTTGACGATACCAACGACGAAAGAAAATACAGAAGTACCGAACGAAAGTATAAACTATTAACTAGAGGTCTGACTTGGTCAAAAAATAATTATTCGAATATTCATTTGTTCAATATTTTTTTATTCGAATATTGTTCAAAAATTTTGAAAATATTCAATGAATATTCACTGAATATTTATTGAATATTAAATATATTTCAATTTTAAAAAATTATATAATATTTCACTTAAATTAACCAATAAAATTGCAAATAATTTATATATATATATATTCAATGAATATTCAATGAATATATTCAGTGAAAATTTTAAATATTCGAATATTTATTCAGTGAAAAATTATATATTCAAATATTTGAATATTCAGTGAATATTCAGTGAATAGTATTCATCGAGTCAGATCTCTACTATTAACTGAAGAAAAAAAGAAAAAGCGTTAGTACTGTACAAATTAAAACAAAAAAAAACAACAGAAAAAGCAAAAAAAAATAATACAGATCTTATTTATATCTGGTCTATGTAACCGGTATTGATCACCACCGGTTATTTTAAGTATTATTCATTTCGAAATATCAATTTTTCGAAATATTACAAAAGTAATTTTGAAATATTTCGAAATATATTACGAAATATTTCGAACCCTTTCAAAATATATTATGAAATATTTCAAACTCTTTCAAAATATTTTAGGACTAGAAAACCAAGCTGGATCAGTAGATCTGTAACCTGGATCGCGCATTAGACTGATTTTTCAAAATAGTTCGAAATAGTTCGATGATGTTCAAATTCTGTACTACAAGATCAGATTAGATCTTTTGTTTATAGTTAGATCTTCTATTTTGTTTTTTTTTCGCTTTCTTGTTTTTATTTTGTTTTTTATTTTCATTTCATTTTTTGTTTTCATTTCATTTTTTTGTTTTCATTTGTTTTTTTCATTTTTTTTTTATTTATTATTTTTTAATTTTTTTATTTTATTTTATTTCGGCACTTTACAAGAAAAACAAACACTTTTCGAAACCTTGCGCATACCAACTACGACTTCTGACACTTTCAAGAACACACTCTAAATTTTCAGAAACACTTCTTTAAAGAAATGGTCACAAGTTTTTGCAAGTTTTTGCAAGTTCTTGCAAAGCTTAGCTTCATTTATTTTTTCGTTTTGTGTTTTTTGTTTTTGTTTTTATTGGTTTATTTTTAAAATTTTTTTTATTAATTTATTTCATTTCAGCACTTTGCAAGAACAGAACCCTTACTTCCTGGCACTTTGCAAGAAAACCAACCTGGACTTTTTCGGCACTGCGCGACTTTTTTGGCATTTTGCAAAAAGATTTTGCAATTTCAAAATTTGCAAGAACACGAACTCTTACTTCAGAGAAATGAAGATTTGAGACTTCGTTTATTTTTTTTTATTAGACTTTTTGTTTTTTCATTTTTTTTTTTACTTATTTTTTTAATTTTTATTTATTTTATTTATTCCTGACTTCTTCAACACTTTGCGACTTTTCTGGCACTTTTTCTGGCACTTTGTAAGAATATACTAGATTTTTTTGGCGATTTGCAAGAATACCAACACTTTTGAGAAATGTTTTTTTATTTTTTTTTTACTTTGAAATATTTAGAAAAAAAGAGCGAAATGTTGTTATAGCCAAAACAAAAGAAGTAGTCAAAGTGAAGACGATAGAAAACAAAGAAGCAAAGATAATAGCTAACTGCAGGGTGTGCGAAAATAAGTGTATAGGGCTAGTTTTTTGTATATAGTAATAGAATTAGATGCGACGAAGTGCGAAAGTATTTAAAATAATATGTAATAATGTAAAAATAATACTATATAGAATGTATAATAATTAAAATATAATATATAATAAAATATGTAATATTGTTTAAAAATTTTTAAATATAATTAAAATATAATAATAAATAAAAAAATAAAAATTTTATATTAAATTGTAAAACTGTGCAAAATATTGTGAAAACCTGCAAAAAAGCATGATTATGTAGATATGTATATCATTTATTTATTTTTTAAAAAATTTTAAAAATTTGCGAAAATTTGCAAATATTGCGAAACAATACGAAAATATCAAAATATTACCTCATGCGTGCATTAGTTTATTGATCTGCATGAGTACACAACCCCTGTAGGGAGGTAATTTGCATTTTTTTTATTTGCAATATATTTTGAAATATTTCGAAATAATAACCGTAATTTTACCATAATATAGTATAATATATTGCGTAATCTACCGCGTTGATCATAAGATTTTTGTAATATTACAGGCCATAATATCTTGCATAAGATTACGTATATATAATTCGCTAATGAAGTTGTTGCCCACAAATTGTCATCTGCAAAAAAAAAAACACATCAAGCGTGTAATAACAGAGTTCTAAAATTACAGGTATAGTATAATAATTTTAAATTATCAAGATATTTTTAGCAAATTGTAATTATAGCATTAAAGTAAATATTTCTTTAAAAGGTCGACTTAATTAAATTATCCATTTGACTTAAATTTATTGAGTTTTGTGAAGTGTATCCCTCTAATAATTAATTAATTTTATCAAATAATTGTAATAGCGATTGCGATTGTGCAAACTAATTTATCATAAATCTGAGTCTTGCATTGGCTAGGAGTTAGAAATAATTATTGTAAAAAATTTAATTATCATAGGGGTCTCACAATTTTGGCAATAACTTCGAAATTAGCAATCAGTTAAACGGGTATCTATATAGTTTAATCGGGCAACCGTGTCATCTGATATAATCGAATAACCATGTTATCTAGTCTAGAGGTCTGACTCGATGAATACTATTCACTAAATATTCACTGAATATTCGAATATTCGAATATATAATTTTTCACTGAATGAATATTCGAATACTTAAAATTTCACTAAATATATTCATTGAATATTCATTGAATATATATATATATATATTTATATATATGATTTTATAATTTTATTTTATTTTTTAATAATTTATTTGCAATTTTATTGGCTAATTTAAGTGAGATATTATATAATTTTTTAAAATTGAAATATATTTAATATTCAATGAATATTCAGTAAATATTCATTGAATATTTTCAAAATTTTTGAACGAATATTCGAATAAAAAAATATTGAACAAATGAATATTCGAATACTTATTTTTTGAACGAGTCAGACCTCTAATTTAGTCTGATCGGATAGCCATGTTATCCGGTTTAATCGGGTAACTGGTTTTGATTTTGGGTTTTCGGTTAATAAAAAATGTTAACCCGATGGGTCATAGGTACATTATCTAGGTGAACTATCACCTTTATTCTTGTCACTGTGCATGATTGTAAATGCAAACCCTTGTTCTAACCCATGAGACTTCAGCCATAGCCATCTAATAGTAAAAAAAAAATTTTTTAGTCTTATCAATAACAACTAAAATGCTGCAATAGTAATGTACATCTTAAAATTATTTTCTTTACAGCTAATATATCCTAATAATGATACACAAACTACTTACTCGTCAATTTCTTTCTAGCTTTTAAAATTCATCCCAACTGCAAATGAATATAATAGTTCATTTTTAGCTTTGGTTTCATTCTCATATCCAGTGCTGTTTTCTATCTTTTGAAAAAACTCATTAAGAGGTTGTCCTTCTGCTATATAGTTAAAGGATAACTGTTGGCTAAGATAGTGAACAGCAAATTTGATTAAGAACTTAAACAACTTGACCAAGATCATGGGCAATAGTATTGTCATAGACAACAGAATAGTTATAAACAATAGAATGATTATGGCAACAAAATAATCATGGGCATTAGAATGATTATGGGCAACAAAATTATGGGCAATAAAATCATAGACAACAGAATTATGGGCAACAGAATGATGGACAACAGAATAATGGGCAACAGAATGATTGGCAACAGAATGATTGGCAACAGAATGATCATGAACAGAATGGTTGTGGATGATAAAATGGTTGTGGATAATAAAATGGTCATGGACTATAGAATAGTTGTGAAGAATAGAATAGTTTGCACTATCTTGTTACTACAAAAAAAAGATTCTTTAGCACTATAAAAATCATCGCTAATAAAAGATTCCTTAGTATCACAAAACACAAAAAGTTACTGTGAATAAAAGACTTCTCGGCAATGTGAAAGTTACCATAAATGATACCATGAAGGTTATTGCAAACAAATTCTTTGATGGCACCACAAGGGTTACTGCAAACAAAAGATTCTTCAGCACCACTAGGACCACCACAAGAAAAGTTCAGTTTTTTTTGAAAAAAATCCATGAGAAAAAAATCCATGAGAGAAAAGTCTTTTATTTTTTTATATATTGCATATCGTATTGTTCAAGCAAAAAGGGTTTTAGTGCATGCATTTGACATATGTACATTGTTGACAATTATAGTCTGTAATGGGCCGGATTGGGTCACAGATCAGTATAGATAAGCAGTTCCGTATAGTATAGGCTGAATTTAAAATCTATACTATACTGATCAGCTATAATTCCTAACCCTAATACTACACTGAATTAGTATAGTATAGATTTAAAAATTCGGCCTATACTATACGAATCTGCTCACCACCTCTATCATCCAGGTGTTGAATAACATGATATGATTTATATATTATATTATGTAAAATCATTGTGGTATTAAACGCCAGTAGTGTGATTTAGTATAACTGTATAAATTATATTTATATATATTATATATATGAAATAATTTATTCATCGCACGTGCGATGTTGTCGCACCTGCCGCAGATCATAAAATCAGGTGTAATGTAAAATTAAAACAATTAAAATAACCCGTTTTTTCATTGGATAAAGTTAGGGTGAGGTATAGATTGTGTTTATGGGCGAGAGGGGGGTTTTTATAATAAAATTTTGCAAGGAATTTTTTTTGTTAGAATCCTAAGAGTAGTTTCATATACACAATTTTAAGTTATAGACGATTTTTGACAAAATGAACGTTTGTTTTGAATTTTTTGATCGTGTAATGTTATGCCTGATCTTGAAATTTGATTGAGAGAGCGACATATAAGGCACATCGCATAGGGCAATGAATAAATTTACTCTAATTTTATTTTTTTTTTTTTTTTAAAAGCGAGGTCCATTCCCTCTTCCATTTTATTAATAATTTATAAATTCATAATACATGTTTTTACAATTACTATATTAAGGAAAAAGAGACTAGAGCTAATTTACTCCCAACCTGAGCTTTGCCAAGACAGGTTTTGGACCTACTCAGTCGAAGTCTTCAATTGTATCAACCTTCACGTTGTTATCTATGAAAAGTTTTTTCCATTTCGTGTACTTTCTCAGAGCGTTTCCACTCGTTTCTTTTCCGTGTATTGGTTCCGTTGGTATATTGTTTTTTATAACGTTCCTGTCTTTTCCTTCTTCAGAGTTGTTAATTGCTTCTCTGCTGGGTATCCATATTTTTTCGTAGATTTTTTCCATTAGGATGTTCGTAAAATCTCTTTTGTGATTCCTCTTTCCATTTTGACTTCCAGGTATGATGTTTTCTTTCGGGATAATACACGGAGGGACTTCTGTTTTCTTTAACCATTCTATGTATTTTTTTATTTCTTCTTCTCGCGTTTTTTCTGGTACTTTCTTCCCTTCTTTAGATTCTTCGTAAACTTCAGTAATCGCCTGTTTCATTGTATATGTGTTTTCTTGACACCATATCCAGTGTGTTTGGTTTTCATACTCCTTTTCGCATCTTGGACACATTGGGTCTTTCTCTTTCTTGGTATCCCTGTAATACAAATTTAGTAGCGTTGGAAGTTCATTTATCATCATTTTTACCTTAAAAGATTTCATTATTGAGGCTTTAGTTGAAGTATATCTTGCTAGTGGTCTACTCTCAATATTTAAGCTATTGTATGTCGTTTTCCAATCTATTTCTGTCTTCTTCTTTAAATTTTCGATTCTGTTTTGACTACTCCATTCTGAAATTATTTTTCCCTTAATTAATTGTTTCATAAATCTTCTCAAATTCCAATAAACAGGTTTCCCCTCGAATTTTATCAGATATATATTTGTTGTAATCTTTTCTCCTACGATATCCGTTATCCATTTCCTTGTTGTCTTGTTTTTGCTTATTTTCTCTTCGTATACGATGGTAATTCTCGATCTTTTCATTTTCATGATTCTTCTTATTATTTCCGTAAATTGGTCTAAATTTTCTTTCAACTTAAAATTTTCTTCTGCTCGTATAACTTTTCTTTCTACCTCTTCTTTAAGGCCCTTTATATTGGTTTTGATCTTGACTTCTTCTTTGTCTTTACTTAGTACCATCGCTAATGCTATTCCAGTTAAAGCCGTCTTTAACTTCGTGGGCCAGCTTTCTACCTTCAACTCAATCGTTTCCTGCATGGATTTCATTTGTATCAGTATCGCTATACCTTCAGTTTTATCCTCACTCTTCTTTCCCTCCACGATTTCATATTCTTCTTCTTTCCCTAGACCGAAATTTTCAATCTTTTTCCATAATTCATCTTCGATGTTCGTGAAAATTTTTTTCAAATTCCATGAAGTTAATAGTTTTTTTCCTATAAAAGGTTCTCTCGGTATTATACTTGTTTCTTCTTTCTTTATTCTAAAGGTTCTCGTTATATCTTGAATGTTACTGTATATTTCTTTTTTACCGTTTACTATTATTCCTGATAAGAACCTTGTATGTATTTTTATTATTCCCGCATTTGTTCTAGTTGATATATGCTCATCGCAACCATTACATGCTCTTGTTATTTGATTTTCTTCACTATACCAATGCCTCAAAGTTGCCAAGTTTTCTTCTATCTTTCTTACTTTTCCTATCAGTCCTACACTATTAGTTACCCATTTATTCTCCTTCCAACTTTCGTTGGTTATGCACCTTATTGTAAACGGGTTTGGAACTATTAGTTTCAGTGATGGATTTTCATTATTTGTGATTAGTGTACATATTGCTTCAAACCATCTCGGTTTTCTACCCTTTATTATTTTTCCCAGATTGTGCGCTAGTCCTTTCCATGTTACAAAATTTTTGCACTCTCCATCTAATAATTGTTCTATATATTTTAAACCGTGCTTGTTCATGCTTGTTTTGATGTCATTCTTTTTCTCCATCTTTTTTAGGATATAATTAATTGATGTTCCTTTTTCCTTTAGTGGTTGTGGCCATACTTTGCGTTCGTTCACCAGTTTTATTTCCGTTTCATGCATTTCTTTTATTATTGCTGCGGTTCTAGAGAAATTAACTTCTTTAGGAAAGACTGGTTCCTCTTCCAGTATAGAAGTGTTCGTGTTTGCCGCGTTTTGTAGCTCTTGTAGGATAATAAAAGCTGGTGTCTCATCCCAATTCGTATTATTCATATCTTTCCATAGTTGATTCACGTGTTGTAAACGTTGTATATCTTTCGTCTTATTCATACCATATATGTTGTAGTGCCATAATAAAGTGTTAGGTGCTGTTCTTACAATTCTTGCTTTTTGCTTTACCCCTTTCATGATTTTCTTATCTATGGTCTCGCACATGGATTCTTTAATATATGTGTTTTGGCACCTATATGCTATTCTCGTCAATATCACACTATTAACTATGTATATATATTGTTTTTCTGTAATTCTGCTTTTATTAAGCCTGTCTATAGCTTCTTCCGCTTCTTCCTTTATTTTCTTGTTAATCTTGTCTTGATTCTTCTTTTCTTTGAACCAACATCCTAAGTATCTGAAGGGTTCATCTTGTTGCCTTCTTTCTAAAATTTGGTTTTCGAAAAACATCGGAGTATCGCCTCTTGCATTTGTTAGGAATATCGATTTGTTCGCATTAACCTTTATTCCTGTCATTTTATAGAAACTTGATGCAGTCTTTAAGATCTCTTCTAGTTGGCTTTTTGATTCGGCTATCCACAGTGAATCGTCCATATATGCCATTACTGATAAGCTGGTTTTGTATTCACTTCCTGTAGGTGTTTTTACGGACATCGAGAATCCCTCGAAATCCCTATCTATTTTTGCTATTAGTGGATCGTAATATATTCTCCAAAATATCGGGGACATTGTCCCTCCTTGATCTAGGCCATCTTCTACTTCGTATGCTTTGGTTTGTCCTAAATTCGTTAGCACCTTGTTTTTTCTTTTTTCCATTAGATTCTTTGTTAAATTTATGAATTTTTCTGGTATATTTATTCTTCGTAAAGCCTTCCATAGAAGTGGCAAGTGTACCGAGTCATACGCTTTCGACATATCCTGTGAGACAAGCCAGTAGTCCTTCTCCTTTAGCCATGCGTATTCTTGTATGTTCGTTAACCATTGAATTGGCCCTGTAGTTGATGTGTTTGGTAGAGCTGAGTTATTCCTTATATTAAGTACTTTCTTCTGTCCTAAAATCTTGTTCAATCTTCTAGTTAGTATTTTCGTAAAGATTTTTCTTGAGTGTTCTATCAGTGTGATTGGTCTGGTTTGTGTTAAGTCACCCTCGAAATCTTTCTTCTTTGGGATAGGGTATACCACTCCTTGCCTCCACGCAATCGGGACTATCTCTTTAGCCAAACAAAAATTACATATTTCCAGGAAAATCTTTTTAGCTTCTAGTGGTAATTTCTTAATCATCTCGTTCGATATTCCTGATTCTCCATTGGCTTTTCCATTTGGTGCTTCACTTATTAGATTCTCTAGTTCTTCGAACTCTATTGTCTTGATTAATCCTTCGTAATCTTCTTGTGCGATAGATGAAACCGAATCGTATTCCTTTTCCCACAATTTCCAGTGTTCTTCATCTGTTGGGTTACGTTTAGTCCAATTTTTAAAATGTTTTACGACTTCTTCTTTAATTCCTTTCTCGTCAGTGATCACTTCATCTGCTTTTATTATATTGTCAAATGTGACTCTGTTTCTTTTCCTTTTTAAGATGCTATCTATCATTCTTTTAGTATTAGTTTGGAAGTTGTTTTGCCTTCTTTCTACTGCCAGGCTAATTTCTTCTCTTATTTCGCTATTGTTTTCTATTTGTCTTGTTACGTGTATGGATTTCCTCAAATCTATCATACTTTCTATTAATTGTTTAATATTTTCGCTCCAGAGATCTTGTTCTTTAATATTGATAATTTCTATTCCCAACTTCGTTGTCAGAGAACATATCTTCTTGTTAAACCTTTTTGTTACTTCTTCATAAGAAAGTGGAGAATGTGATTTTATTTCTTTCAAATTTCTTATAAGTTTATTTATCTTGACTAATCCTTGATGTAGCTCTGATGCCTTCTTTGTTCTCGCCCCGAAATAGTTATTATGTATCTTTAACCACTTGATATGTTTCTCGGCAGAGTGTTTTATGGCAATATATAATTTGTGCCAAGCTTTATTTAGGGAAGCTTCATCCGTTATCTCTTTTATTTCTAATGCTTCAATTTTCTGTTTTATTTCAGTTCTGAAATCCTCCCATTTATCCTCGTCCATTTCGCTATACTTAAAAACTTTTCTGGCTTTCTTCTTTCTTCTTATCGCTTCAAACTTCCTCTTTAGCTTCCATTGTACTTTTATCATTCTATGGTCGCTTCCCGAAGGCTCCACTTCTTCTATTATCGGATAGGACGTATCTACAACTATCTCCTCCGATGTCCATATATCATCAATCTGTGACTCCATTTGATCTCTTTTCCATGTATAATCCTGAATTTTGTTTACTTCTAATAAGCTTAACATCCTACTCGTACTCATAGTCTTAAAAATCGGTGTTTTTCTTTTACTATCTGCTCTTGCCATGTTATTATTGAAATCTCCCATTACTATTATCTTCATGTTTCTCTTGTTAGCGTCTGAAATCCATTTCTTTATTTTATCTTGTGTTTTAAGGGATATTTCTATTTTGTCTGATGGTAGGTATAGCGATATTATTCTTGTTCTCAAGTTTCCAGGTAGGAAGAAATCTATCATAATCGCTGTTCCCAAATAGCTTTCAATGTCGTGTATGTAATGTCTAAGATAAGGTTTGATGAGTAATGCAGTTCCCATTGCCGATTCCCTTTTTAAACCTAAATCTTCTGGGGTTGCCGCCGTGTATACATAATAGTACTGATTGAGCAAAGATCTTCTCAAATCTTCCTTTTGTGCCAATTTGGTCTCTGTTACGCTCACAATATCTATACCCTCCTTGTTCAAGTACTCAAAAATTAATTGTCTCTTTAATGGCACATTCAAGCCTTGTACGTTTAATGTTGAAATAGACAAAAATTCTATTTTTCCCTTTACTATTATCTTTGTTTTTTCAACTTTTTTCGTTTCTTCGTTTTTAATTGTTTTTTCTTTTTTTATCTTTACTTGTGTCTCATTTTCTAATGTATTATTGTTATTATTGTTCATCATGATTCATAATATTGTCCATTTCAACATCTTCCACCACTTCGTTTGTGATTTGTTGTTCGTCAAATATATCCCACTTTGGTTCAGGTAGTTCCTCTGTTTCAAAGATCCACTCAGATATAGTACCCGATGGATATTTTTCCCTCAGGTAGTCCAGCGCTTCAGGTACTTTGTCTTGTGAGGTTACTGGAAAAGACCAATGGGACTCTGGTTCTTTTTGTTTTAAATCTTTATTTAGCTTCTCAAGATCGCTTGGGAAGCCGTTTATCTCTGAATCCACTTCATTTTTATTATCTCCATCCTGGATACAAATCCAATCTTCCGGTACTTTATGGAAGAAATAGTGTTTTCTTAGAGCCTGAACTGCTATTCTTAACTCTTTCGTGCTTGTAATCGGAACCGTTAAATTCACCTTCTTTACCCCCTCCCACTCTTCAGGTAGGTCTTCTAATTGTGTATAGTTTACCTCTATATATTTCGCCGGCATTGGATTTGGTATTCTATAATAACTCGGAATAGATTTTATAAAATTCAAAGCCTCAGTTCTATTTTTTATTGGGAAACCCTCCTTAACATTGATTTTTAAATCCCTTGGATTCTCAGGTAACAACTTCTTATTAATCATATAATCATTTGGAAGGTATTTGAATGCGTAGACTTTTCTCAGTTTGTTCACATGTTCTTTAAAGTCTTCACTATCTTTGGGGCAGAAAGGAAATATTCGTCTCAAGCTCGGTGTCAACTCCTGATAGGTCAAAGGCAACTCCAATTTCTTTGGTAGTAAGTCAAAAAATGATTCTGGTAATTGAGAGAAAATATAGAACTTTTTTAAATCCTGTTTCCAATCCTTAACCTTCTTTAGATCAGCTCTATCTGTTACAGGAAAAAATTTTTTAAATTTCTCTCTTAGTTCGCTTGGATAACTCGGGATCGGAATTCTTGAATCTTTTATGTAGGACTCCGGTAATCGGTCAAATTTATATATCCCTCTCAGACCACTCACAACTTCACCCGTGAATCTTCTGTCCCGAATTGGTAAAGTATATTCTAAAGCTTCTCTAATCTCTTTTGGAATCAAATCATAATGCTCCGGTAATTGAATCAATAAGTCACTCTTCAACTCATTTATTCTCTTTCTCAACTCTTCAAATTTTAAATCATTCTGTAATCTTGCAAAACCCGCAACGAAAAATATCAATTGCGTTATCTCAAAACAATCCAAAATGATAAAATCAGTATTAGTCAGAAAATCGATTCCCAATTTCTTTCTCAATTTATCGTAGATCTGATCTTTATTTTTCTTGTTAATGACATATGTCTCATAAGCTTGTTTGTATCTATCTGTAGCTCTCCCCAGTAAGTGCATGAATTCATTTTGATGTGCCAGACGAGTCTCGTGTCTATTTGTAAAACATCCAAAGAAAGCCTTATCCTAATATTTTAGCTTGGTCACGATAGCTGGTGGTATTTCCATACTTGTTGTTTTAGTTTCCAACTTGTGTTTTACAAAACTCACAATTGACTCTTGTGACTTGAAAGCTTCAATTATCTTGTTTATGCTCCATTCATTGGAATTAAACGAATCTTTAATCGATTTACTCTTCGCCCTCCAAACTTTGTTTTTTAAAACTCTACTTTTTTTTCGTCTTTTTCTAATTGCTGCTTATCCAAGTTCTTTCTTCCTGTTACTACCGCACTATATAAGAGTAGTTGTTGTTTCTTTTCGTTCTGAATTTTATCTACCATTTCTGTAGCAGTTCCTTTTTGTTGTATTTTCTCTTCTACCTCCATATTGTTAACTATTCCTTCGTTATCGCTAATGATCTCATCATGTGACAAGGTTTGTTGTTTTCCTGTCGATGATTCCAGAACATTAATTATTGATGACGTATTACTCTCGATTTGGACGTTTGTTGTGATCAACTGAAATCCTGATGACGTCATATCCCGGATTTGGTCGTTTGTTGTTGTCAGCTGAGTTACTGATATCGTTTGTTGTGACGATGATGTCATTTCATCAATTTGCATGTTTGAGTCCATTTGTGTGTTTTCAGTACTAACAACTTCTATTTCTCTGTGAGAACTCTTTAATTTCTTTACACCGTTTCCTTCACCATGTTGTTTAGTCTTTCATAATAGCTTTTCTAAACTGTCTCAAACTCCTCATCTGGATCCATATCGAGTTCAAAAACTTGAAAGGGCCAAAGGCCCTCTTTTCCGTTAATTGTTGTTAGAGACCCTTTAGTTATATTCGTTCACTTCCTCTTCTTACTCAATTTGTTCACTGGTTTTGAGTTCTTCTTGGTTGTAGTTAATTAATTAATTATTTAGTTAATAAAATTATATATTTAATACGTTTTGGTTACGATTTTCCTCTTTTCCTACTATACTGTTTTTGTTTACTTAGGATTTACAGATGTACGGGAAAGAGTTTTTATCTCACTTTTACTCTAATTTTATTATTGAAGTTAGTATATGAATTATATATTGATTTTTTTTTGATTAAAGTTGCTATTCATTTTTTGAGTATATTTTTTTGTTGGAGTATTCAAGTTTTTAATAGAGTTGCTGCTGTTATTGGAGTTATTAGAATTGTTGTCATCATTTACATATGGGCTGATCAGACTCATTTGTGTGATATGTGAAAGGGATAATTCAGATTGTACAACAAGTTTACCAATCAGATCTATTATGTAATAATTAGATTTTGATTTACTTAAAAATATTACAAAAATCGTTCTTTCTAGAAAAAAAATCATTTCTTCTAACCTATCAAAAGCTTGAAAAGCGGGTTGATAATGAGTTGGTAATGAGTTGGTAATGAGTTTTTTCTGACGTAGGTCATGGGTAGACGTTATACCAACATTTACGCGTGCTCAATAAAGCTTGTTTGTATAATATTCTAACACTTTACTTTTATATATTTTTTGTTTTTTAGTTTTGTTAGACTTTGTACTTCAGAAAAACAATTGTTGGATTTTTTTTTAAAAAAACGCTTTCTTTAAATAAACTAGAAAGAAAAAAAAAAGTCTAAATTACGTTTACAAGAAACTCAAGATTCCCGTTCTATTCAGTATCCTCTTTAGGAGATTTGTTGGCAAGACAATATACAAACCAATGGTCAGAGAATTATTTGATGATTATCCGAATATATATGTAATATGGCTAATTGGAAAACAAAAAAAAACAATACCTTTTACACCTTGGTTTTATTCACAACAAGTAAAGCGAACTCAACAAAGTGGCTATCCAGTTCCTAACGAGTATATAGTTGGGATAAAGGTTAATAATGTGGATTTGATTGCTAAAACTCAGTATACTTCTTTTGGAAAGGTTGTATATACAATTACCTAGGATTGTTGTAATAAAAAAAAAGAGATTATAGCAGATCAGTATGGTATAGGTGAGCAGTTCCATATAGTATAGACTGAATTTTTAAAACTATACTATACTAATCAAATTCCTAACCCAAATGCTAATATTTATTATCCTGATCAGTATAGTGTAGATTAAAAATTCAGCCTATACTATATGGATTTGCTCATCTATACTATACTGATCTGTGAAATACCTTCAGCTAGTAGTACTTTAGCCTTATTTTTGCACGTTGTAATTAATTAATAAAAATGCTATATTAATATAAAATTGATTAATAAATTATTATTCATTATTATTATCTATTTATATACTGTACATTGTATATTTTATAAATAAGAAGACAAAACAAAGACACATTATGTATGATCATTAGATTAGTATAACCTTGCATATATCACGTTATTATATCACATCAAATGAGTCTGATCAGCCCATATGAATTGGTGATATAAATTTATTTTTATTGTTTTTTTTTTTGTATCATTAATGCTTTTTTAGATATGATTTTGTTGAAGTTGTTGTTATTATCAATATGGTATAGATAGTTACTATTAATTGCTAAATTAGTAAATAAAGTTGATTAGTGAATTAGATATTTGTCTTGTATATGGAATTTTTAAGTTTACTATAGTACAATTTTGTAGCTATATTTGCTTTAGTATTTTTTTTTAAGAGAATAGAAATTTGTTGCACCTGCAACATGTCGCACCTCGATTCTGACCAATCAAATCGCATGATTTTGTAAATAAAAAATTTTAAGGTTTAAAAATTAAAAATTTTACTAATAAAATGTAAAAAAATAAATAAGCGATATCAAAGTATATAATGTAAAATTTTATTCTGAACAACTTTTTCCAAGTTATAAAAATAGATTGTCTTAGTAAAAAAATGGTTTATAAGAAAAATCAAAAAATTTAAACGTTAGCACATAAGGGGGACTGGGGTATTGTGACGAACTGGGGTATTCTGACGAATTTGAAATATCATGTGATCCCGTGATTCAAACTGGACGATTTTAGTACCATTCGATTCCTCTCAATTAGAGAATTCGAATGGTATAAAAATTACCCGATTAGTACCTGATTAGGAACACAAGGTCGAAGAAATGCGGTATTATGACAAATAGGGTATTATGACGAACCAACAACCATGCATTGTAACAAAGCACACACACTTGAGTGCTGCAAAAAAAACTATTAATAACATGTCATAGCTCTTTTTAAGCTAAAAACAAAAAAAAATGATTATAATTGAACTTGCATTGCATATTTACCGTAGTTATATTAATTACTTTAATTTCTAACAATTACCATATCGTCGCTGAAGCTATTATTCGATGCACAATTTTCAGAACTAAGAACGAATTTAATCAATATTTTTATATTTGTCAAAATAAACTCTTAGACCTCCGGAAATTGTGTGCCTCAAAATAATGGCCCGGGCACTATTTATAAATTTAATTATCAAAAATCGGATTAAAATAAAATATGAGTTTCGATTTAGCCCTTTAAAACCCATTTATCTTGTTTAATATAAACTCTGCTCTGAACTAACCTCTATCCTTAATATTTAACTCTAAAAACTATAAACAAAAAATTAGTTTTTGGTGGGTTAAATTTTTTTTATAATCGGATTTTTTTTATAATCGGATTTCATTTTAATCTGATTTTATTTTAATCGATTTCATTTTAATCGAAAATTTTGTTTGCCTTCATTAATTAAACGCATTTTTTGGATGGGCCAATAAATTTAAACCTTTGCAATATTTATTTTGCAAATTTCATAAAGGAATTACGTATATAAACCTTTCTATTCATATTAAGCAAACACTGTCTATACTTTCATATTTTATTATTCATTGTGTAGTAAAAGCAAACGTTGTAGTTTAAAGACATATTATAACTTCGTAATAGATTAAATATGCCTTCAGTCTCTTACATTAATCGACGTAACACTATTCGTAAGGCTCTTGATGAAATAAATAAATACCCTTCTAACTCTCGTCCAAGTATCAATAGTGTTGCTAAAAGTTTTGGAATCCCGGAGATATCTCTTAAACGTGCCGTAAAAAATGGCAACTCTCCTAACCGTACTGGCCCACCAACTATACTTACCGAGCATGAGGAGGAACAACTTGCAGGCTATTGTATTAATGTACAGAAGCTTGGATTTGGCCTAACAAGATCTGGCGTTAATTATTGTGTGATGGAAATCTTAAGATTAAACAAGCGATCACACCCTTTTAATAATAATGGACCGGGTTATGATTGGTGGGTACATTTCATGAGAGATCACCCTGAGCTGTCGTTTCGTACTCCCCAAGAGTTATCAAAAGCGCGAGCACAAAAGGCCAATGCGACAATTGTGAAAGATTATTTTGAAAAACTTGGAAAATCATCAATGAAAATTCACTTACCGCTGCACAGATTTGGAATATGGACGAAACTGGTTTCGTCCTTATTCCAAAATCTGAAAAAGTTATTGCAAAAAAAGGTGCGCGCCAGGTTCACAAAGTCGCACATGGAAATAATACTGAACATATTTCAGTAGCACCCACGATTTCAGCTGCTGGTTCATGCATACCACCTTTATTCATTTATAAAGATGTTCGTGCAATCCCTGGTCTATTAGATGGTGCACCTCCTGGAACTGTTATGGGTTTATGGATACTGGGTACATGCGCGAAGGTCTTTTTCAAATGTACCCAAACCATTTTATAAATTCTATCCCACCCATTCGACCAGTTCTATTAATACTCGACGGGCACAAAAGTCATATTAACTACATGAGCGTAAACTTTTGTTGCCAAAATAATATCCTTCTCTTTGCTCTACCACCTCATACGACGCATGTTTTACAGCCATCCGAGATTCCGTTCGCAAAATTAAAAAAAGAATATAGTAAAGCATGTGAAAAGTATTATACTAATAATGGTAAAGTAGTAACTAAGCATACCTTCGCGAAGATTCTTGGTCCTGTTTTTGTTGAGACCTATACACCACTAGCAATTTGCAACGCCTACAGAACCACTGGCATATGGCCATTTAATCCTAGTGCGATTAGTATTGATCGTTTAGACCCTTCTTTATTAACTGAACAATTTAACGAACCCATTAACCTACCTTTAATTTCGCCGCCATTATTTGCTCAATCAAATCATCTTCGTTTTACTTGTCTAAATATTAGTAGTTTAAACGAAGAAAATATTATATTAAAAAATAAAAATGATTTGTTGAGATCTCAGGTTGAAAAACTTAGTGAGGAATTGGAAACTTACAAGAGCCCTGGTACATGTGCATTACGTTTAGTACTCAAGTATCCAGTTCCTCAGGCTCAAACTCAAGTGACACCCGATCATACGAGTTCTGAAAGCCAACCTGTGCCTATATTGACCCCGCCTAAAAAAAAGCGAAAGACACTTCCATTTGCACGGCTTTTAACTGAAGAGGAAAGCTGGTATCAGTTGAATGAGTTGAATGAGGAAGCGGAACGAAAAGCTGAAGAAATTAAAAGAAAAAAAGAGGCTGCAGCTCAAAAAAAAAGAAGCGGTAGCCCAAAGAAAAGAAGCGGCAGCCCAAAAAAAAGAAGCGGCAGCCAAAAAGAAAGAGGCACTAGCTAAAAAAAAGGAAGCCACCGCTCAAAAAAAAGGCGGTGCAACGACTAGATCTAAAAAATCGGCTTAAAAATTTATATGTAAATCGAATTCGTCAGAATACTCTTTCATTCAAAATTTTAGATTTAAAAATGCATTGCACGTGATATGATAGTTTAATAAATTCCGATTTGTTATTGCTTTTTTTTTTATTGTGGCTTATTTTTGAATGCAATGTTGATCGATAGATATAAATATTTAAAGGTTTATATGGGTTAGTAAAAATTTTTTATAGTGGAAACCTTAACTTCGTCACAATACCCTAGTCTCCCTTATAAAACTTTTTTTTTACTAATATAATTTATATTTATGTTTAAGTATTACATGTAAACTTTTACGCTAAACAACTTTTTCTAAGTTAAAAAGGTAGATTGTTTTAGTAAAAAAAAAGTTTTATATGTGCTAACTTTGGAAATTTTTGATTTTTCTTTTTTTACTAAGACAATCTATCTTTATGACTTAGAAAAAGTTGTTCAGAATAAAATTTTACATTATATAATGTGCTATTTTATATATATTTTACACTTTATTAAGTAAAATTTTAAATTTTTAAAAAATAAAATTTTTTGCCTATAAAATCGTGCGATTTGATTGGTCGAAGCAGGGTGCGACATGTCGCGGGTGCGACAAATTTATTTTCCCTTTTTTTAAATAATAGTATAAGTTTGTTATATTCCATTTGCACTATATTTTTTTTTTTATTTATTAAAAATAAATGTTGTAATGATTTAGTCTAATGATTTTGAATAAAAATTAATGCCATAATCCAATCAAACATGGTTTATTTGATGCAGTTATAATAGGTGTTTTGATTTTTCTAACTTTGAATAAAAATATCTTCACAACCACCTGACCAAACTCAATAAATTTTTTTTATTAGAATTCTATAGATTTGTAGAATCCAAATAAAAAAAAATTTTATCAAGTTTATTCAGATAGTTGTAAAGATATTTTGATTTAAAGTGTTGATATTATTTATTTTTTTTTTAAGATTCTCTAAGCCGACCCATCCGCAATCGTCAAAATACAAGTCACGTGACTTTTGCGATTTAATTGTCTAAAAGGCCAGATATATCTCCCCTAGAAAAACCCATAAACCCTGAATGCATAATTTGCGCATGCGTAATTCCTCTTTATCTAATAACAATGTAGCGCATGTAGAGAATCAGTTAATACAATATCAGCACAAAAAAAACTGAGTTGCTGAGTAGTCATAAAGACGTGTAATAATTTAAAACTTAGTGTTTGACAAAACTTTTGTGAAGGGACGGTTCCATTTTTTTAGTTACATAGCTGTGAAGTTTTCACCGCAACCAATGAACATTAGCTTGGAGGGTAAGTATTTTTTAATAAAATACTGAGTCAGTAGAAATCACGCAAATTTATCTAATAAATTTGCTTGATTATAGGTTTACTATGCGTGATACAAAAATTGGTTTATCTCCAAATTAGGATTTGATTTCTTGAATTTCTAAATCGCTGATTAGTTCTTTTAGGTAAGTTATTAAATTCCTAAGCCAGGTTTTACTTTAGCAGCAAACGAAAATCATAACCCAATTTCTACTGATTTCTACTGTCTAAAAGCCGCATTACATTGAAAAATACTTTTGACAATATAGCATCAGCTCATTGTCTTTATTAAAAAGTTTCGTACCTTTCTTGGGGGATTTGCTTTTCGTCCATGAACTTGTCATTCCCCAGGATTTTACCAAGGTTTCGCCATTTTGCCAAGGTTTCTCTGTTTCACCGGGGTTTCACCGTTTCGCCAAGGTTTCACCGATTCGCCAGGGGTTCACCGATTCGCCAGGGTTTTCCTGTTTCACCGGTGGGTTTCGTCTTTCAACTTTATTGGACATAGGTTTTCGTCTTTCGCCATATACGTAAATGGATTCGCCTAATAACTATACGTCCACTCCAGCTTCCACCATATTCGCAAGATAAACGGTTTAAAAGGGCTCAACCTTTCTATAAAAAGCAAAAATTTTGGATGTATACTGGTGGAGGAGGGATTCTTTTTGGGATATATTATGTAAACCATTTAGAGGTCGTGCCAATAAGTAATCGGCGACGATTCATAGACGTAACTCCTAAGCAGGAAGCAAGATTAGCACAACAAGCATACTCGGAAATAATGAAGCGGTATCGCCATAAAATTTTGCCAAGTTGGGATAATCGTACACGATTTGTCAGAAGTGTTGCTCAACAAATTATAAGAGTTAGTGGAATGGAAGGTTTGTTTGTAAACTTAAATAATACTTATATGCATTCATAATCAAATTATAAATTCAATGGTTTTTTTTTTTTCTTATAAGATTTGAAATGGGAAGTTTATGTTATTGATTCGCCGGAAAAAAATGCATTTGTATTACCTGGTGGTAAAATATTTGTTTTTACAGGGATATTACCGATTGTTGAAAATCAACATGGCTTAGCAGCAGTTCTTGGACATGAGGTAAGTTGAAAATTGAAACAGAATTTTATTATTGTTATATATAACATATTAATCAAAGAAAAAAATATATCACAAAGATCGGACATCAAGTCGCTCGTCATAGCGCTGAAAAACTTTCTTTTATCAAAATTATAATTCTCTTACAACTTTTTCTTAGCTTTTTCATTGACCCCGGAATTCTTGGCAATATTTTTTTAGAACTTGGTATAATGTAAGTTATTTTTAACAAGGTCATAATAACGAAACATGATTGAGTAAGTTAACTCTAACAATCTAATTCAGGATGCCATTTTCGCGTAAATGTGAAAGTGAGGCAGATTATATTGGCCTTCTTTTAATGGCTCAAGCATGTTATAATCCGGAAGAAGCAATAAAGATGTGGAAAAGAATGAGTAAAGCTGAAAAGGTAGCACCACCACAATTTTTAAGTACGCATCCAAATCATGAAGCAAGGATAAAAAAAATTAGCGAATGGCTGCCTGAAGCACTACAAAAAAGAGCGAAAAGCGATTGTGTAAATCAATTTGAAGGTTTTAGAAGTACAACAGAACATTTCAGACCATTATGGGTTAATTGGTAACGTTCGTAAAAGATTGAACGAAATATTTATTATTTGTTAAGGTTAATAAAAAAAAAAAATAAGACATACATAACGAGATATACGTGATTTCATAACAAGCTTTCCGATTTAAAAAGCGTCATATATTGATACGCAGTGTGGATTCTTGTAAATGTTTCTTCAGATAAACCAACTTTCGTATAAGAATTATCACCTTTTTCGTCCCATCGTACAATATCTGCATCCTTAGGCATGATCAAATCAATAAAATCGGATAGAATTGAGGAAGCGGCATGTGGGTGTGTTGTGGGAAGGTACTCAACCTAATAAAGAATTAATATTTTTTGAAATAATTAAAAATTGAAACAATTATTAAATTTAAATAATTATTAAATTTGAATAATTATTAAATTTAAATAATTATTAAAATAATTATTAAATTTAAACAATTATTGAAAGATAATTACTTCAACAAGCATCCCTTTATGTCTAGCATCAACAGTTCGAACTATAAAGTCACCAATATTGTAAGAATAACCCTTTTAAATGGGTACAAAGTAAGTTCATGAATCGAAATTACAAGGAAAATTTACGAGACAAACCAACCTCAAATTTTACGTCCTGTTTAACGGACCACAAATTTTTCAATTTTGACAAAATAGTTTCCAACTCATGTTCAGCTTCAATCATCACATCGTCAGCAAGACAATAAACTTTACCGACGTCATTACTAAATACTAAAGAATGAATAAGTTTTGGAATTCCAGTAGCCGCATTTTTATCACGAAATAATTTTGTTAAAATATGCCAAGCTTTAGATTGACGATTAGAAAATTGACTGGTTATTCGTTCATGAAAAGTTAAAAAGTACTGTGCAACGTTAGTATCTTTAAGACCTTTAATGAGTAAAACGCTAATTAGAAGATCAAAAAGTATAGTTAGAAAATTAACAAAATTAACATTGTTTAATATGCAAAATTTATTTGACAACGAATCGTATACCGTGTAACGCCCATCCTTTAAGTTTATCAAACAGAATCATGGGTCAGATTTATTGATATTTATTGATTATTGATTTTCGTTCATGATTTGCGCAACAATCATAATATTTATGTTCATAAAAAATTAAACCCAACATTGATAAACAAGTTTAAACATGTAACGTTCTACGATCGATGATTCGACCAGGTTCAAGTCCCTACGTCAGATACCCAAAAGGATATCTGACTCTGTTAAGTATTTCAAGAGAATGTTTCGAGCTCCATTGAAATCTCTATCGATTGAGATTTTATATTATTTATAAAACCACAATTACCACACGTTTACTAGTATATTCTTCACTACAAATGATCATATTCTTTTGATAATATACTCTTGATTTATGTTTTATAAACTCTCTAAAGCGAAAATGACCCATGTCAACATAGCATGAGCCGTTTTACTGCGAATCTTTCTATTCTTTCTTTTGACCATATTTGAGGTACGGAATTCAGGGATTAACATTGTTTCATAATGGTCTAACAACCATTTTGCAATTTTTTTTTTCTTAAAATATACCTCGTACGTTTATATCTATTACCTTTCTTTGTGGCTAAATCATCTTTGAATTTATCGCATTGCTTAGGGATGGAAATGTTTTAAAAAGTAATGTTAAAAAGCATGATTTATTTCGGCAAAATACAATTTTATCGTTGTCTCTTTTTAATTATAAACAATCATGCTCCGTTGGGAGACTTCAATAAAAGAAATTCGCTTGAACTTTACAAATGTTCTACCTTTAGCTTTTTCGGCCGCAGCTGGTCTAACTTTGGCATAATAAACATCGTGCACGTCTAGGTCAAATATATATATGTGTATACAATATATATAGTTAAGCAATTACAGTAATTGCTTAACTAAATATATACACATATACATATTGAACGCTCTTTCTAATTTAAGATAACTATAAATTTAATTATCGTTATCTTCGAACCAACCATCAATCTCAATTCCTTTTTGAATTCTCAAATTTTAATAGACTGCAACAAGATTTTTTACCCGTTAATTATATAGACGTGCACGATTTTATTATGAACAAAGTTAGACCAGCTGCGGCCAAAGAAGCTAGAACATTTGTAAAGTTCAAAGCGAAATTTCTTTTATTGAGAGCATGATTATTTAAAATTAAAGAGACAACGATAAAATTGCATTTTGACGAAATTAGTTAAATTAATACATACAATCCTTATTATGGTTACGTCAGAATGTATAAAACATTTAAAAACATTTTTAATCAAACAATCATGTTTTTTTAACATTACTTTTTAAAACATCATTCCTAAGCAATGCGATAAATTCAAAGATGATTTAGCCACAAAGAAAGGTAGTTAGATATAAACGTACGTGGTATATTTTAAGAAAAAAAAAATTGTAAAATGGTTGCTAGACCATTATGAAACAATATTAATCCCTGAATTCCGTACCTCAAATATGGTCAAAAGAAAGAATAGAAAGATTCGCAGTAAAACGGCTCGTGCTATGTTGACATGGGGTCATTTTCGCTTTAGAGAGTTTATAAAACATAAATCAAGAGAATATTATAATAAGAATGTGATCATTTGTAGTGAAGAATATACTAGTAAAACGTGTGGAAATTGTGGTTTTATAAATAATATTAAAGGAGCTAAAAGTTTCTCTTGCAGTTCATGCAAAATCTCAAACGATAGAGATTTCAATGGAGTTCGAAACATTCTCTTGAAATACTTATCAGAGTCCGATTTTGGGTATCTGACGTAGGGGCTTGAACCTGGTCGAATCATCGATCATAGAACCGTTACATGTTAAATAGGGTTTAAACTTGTATCAAGGGGACCTAATTGTAAATTGATTTTAATATACATTTGTACATTTATGACTCGAATCATTTCTATTAATGATTCAAATTATGTACCAATAAAAAATAGCCATATTTTTAGTTTAGGATCATCCATACATAACCTTATAGCGACTCGGCCATTCGGGGTTTTTATTTATTTGACAATTTAGTTAAATAATATAAATAGTATAAATATTTGCTTAAAATATTCATCTATTTTCGTATAAAATTCATATAAAAAGATCATCTTATGTAAGAACAAACAACTTTTTTTTTCCCTGACCTGATCATGCAAAATTTTTTTAATGAGCATAATATCTGATATTTCAGATTAAGACGTTTTTTTTTTTTTTTTTTACTATATAACTTAAATTTTATTATAAATTTTACTATAAATTTATATAAATTTCTTTTTTTTTTTTTTCATACTAGTTCGCGCATACATTCTCAAAGAAATAAAAATAATAAAAATGAAAACTTTTTCTATCATAATTATTTCACTTATTTTCTTTTCGGCATTCGTGAGAGCGCAAAGTGCAGTGAATCCTGCTACCGCAGCGAATCCTGCGAACCCTGCTGCCGCGGCAAGTCCTACCGATTCCTCTAGTTAGTAAATAACTCTTGTGAACATTTTAAATACTTTGATAATATTTCGTATTTAATAAGTTACTAACAAGTTCATCTTATTTAAAGATTCAATTGATGATTGTATTAAAAGTCATGGTTGTTCTGCTAGTGACCAAGCTTGTCGTGCCACGTGCGCAGGAGTTCCTAATCCTTCATCGCAAGACGTTAACGCGACTACCGACTGTATAGCTAAATGTCCAAGTAAATAAAATTATCATAAAATTTATTTCTTTTTTATTTTATTTTATTTTTTTTTATTTCTAATTTCTAAGAAACCGCCTATTATTTTTTATAGATACCACCAATTCAGAATACCAATCTTGCCAACAAAACTGTATTAATAACAACTATATTAAACCATCTGCCTATGCACAAAGTTCCGTATATCCCACACAAACTAATACTGGAGTTACACCGACACTTACAGGCGCAAGCGCGAGCGCAAGCAGCACATCGTCAAGCAATAAACCATCAACACCTAGTCCTATATCTGCTGCTCCATCTCTAAATCAATTCCAAACAAATCTTTATTTTGCTCTTTTCATTACTATTTTAGTAGCAACTCTTTTATAAAACTTTTATAAAACTTTTATAAAATGGTTTACCATAAAAAATACTCGTAATAATAATTTCGTAATACACCGCGTAATAGTATTTTCGTAATACGTAATATATACGGTGTATTAATGAACATCCTACTAGATAAAAACAATGTATCCACACTTATGAAAGTCATTTAGTTCCGGAACTTTTAACTAGCAATAAATTTATCATTACATATACTATATAAAAAAAATATAGATTACAAAGCAATCATTTTATCACATGATAAATATATGCATATTAAAGGTACTTCATTCCTTCAAGTACCGAGTTACATTAACTCAATTAACTCAGTGACCTTACAATGAAAAATAAACGTCATGATCACATAACTATAGATTACGAGATCTTTTCTTAACACTAATAGTCATATGATTTTAACATTATATAAAGGGAACTTTTCTTTATCAATGGAACAAAATTTTCATTTTTTTTTTTTTACAATATTTTGATTGAATAAGTCATTATTAATTGGTTGCGAACTTGCACAAAAGTTTTATAAAGATAAAATGGGCACATTTACAGATAAAGTTGGCTTTGAAAATAAATATCTTGAAGGTAAGTTTTTCTTAAAGGAGTATCTTGTAAAGGTTTAAAAAAAAAAAACATTAGAAATATTTATTTTATTTCTCGAGTTTTCAAGGATTTCTTTTTTCCTATAAATGATACTAGGAACTTACGTTGCGGTTTTCGTGCATTTGATCGTTCGGGCGACTTTATTGTTATTTTCCGAATTTATTCGTAGAAGACATGTCCTTCCGTCTCCTAGTATAAGATTTGAAACTGGCGTCACATCTATTGTGACTAACGATATTGCGACTGCGGATCAAATGGTAATCTCACTAATACAGTAATATATATATTACAGTATTACAGTAATACAGTAAATAATAGTAATAACTATAGTTGATAGGATAATCGTTATGCAAAAGCAACAAATATTGCGAGAGATTCATTGTTGATGCTTGTTATCGCGACTATTGTAAGTCTCATGATTTTTTGTGTGCCAAATATTTATTAGAAGATTATTATTCTTTCTCATAATCTTTCTTTCTAGATGACTCAATCGGGTTATGGAGCGACTGCGGTATTTAATCACGTATATCAGATATACATGATATTTATTAATCTATATAATCTAATTTACTAATCTCTTTACATAAGGCATCCGTTATTTTTTCTTGGATTTTTGTGGCGATATCCGTTTGTTGGGCTTTCTCTATCTTATTCTATGACCACATGTGGTTTCCTTTAATCCTTGAAGCAATAGCATTTCCTTTCATTTTAGCAATTCTTGCTTTAGCATTTCGTCCTTCTGAAAAAGGAAATCCCTTTCTTCAATATCCTCGTGAGAAATTTATTGGATTTGGTCAACATTGGTTGCAATAGTTTAGTTTTGTAAAGGATTTGCTTTGTTTTGTAACCTGGAATAGTAAAATAGTAAAATTGCAATATAATAAAGAAATCTTGTTTAATAAATATATCGGTATTTTTTGCTACCGAAATTGTTATCAAAAGATTCGTTATCGTTACTAGATTTTGTCATACTGCTTTATTATTTACTGTTATACAGTTAGCATAATCTTGATAAAATGTAAATATTTGATCATCTTTACATAAAGAACACTCCGAGATAACGTTTATTTGTTAGTGATTTACAAACACGTGTAATTTAACAAAAAAAATATATATATCGATATTTTCTCTTTCTTAAATTTTTTATAAGCTTGGTTATTCTCGTATTTATCAATTACTTTTTTCTTTTTTTTTTTTTTTTTGGATTCTGTTAGCTTGACTCACTTTTTTGAAACTCAGCTATGGCTTACCAAATCACGTCCCAGCTGGAATGGATTTCCTCTTTGACAGTGGGTAAACCAAACAAAAACATGAGAAAGACGTCTATTATTTGTACTATTGGTAAGTTCAAAATTTTCATTTGAATAAAAGGAAATTTCATCACATAATGTACTTATTTAATATTATTTTTATTTCAAGGTCCTAAAACTAATAGTGTAGAAATGATCACTGCCTTGCGTGAGGCGGGAATGAATATTGTTCGTATGAACTTTTCCCACGGTTCTTATGAGGTTGGTGATCTCTAAAATTTCTTCCATGGAATAATTCTCCTGAACCCTTTGAATCTTTTTAATATATTATTAAATTGTGAATTTAGTACCATAAATCTGTTATCGATAACACGCGCGAGAATGCTCGGTGTAAGTTACTATTAATAACTTACACTAGGGATTGGAACCCGTTTAATTGCTCGGGCAGAATTATGTTGGTCATGGGCCGGAATTATTTTAATGCCGGCCAAATTAAATGGTTAAACGATTAAGAAAAATTTAGGCGGTTCCAATCCCTAGTTACTATCTTTTCATTATTTCCCTCTCTTTTTTTTTTTTTTTTTTTTTTTTTTTTTTTTTTTTGTATGATAGACTAATTGAAAACGATTCGTTAAATAGTACATCCGGGTCGACCAGTTGCGATTGCTCTTGACACGGTAATATTTAAATAATTCATAAAGCTTATCAGCATCAAATTAACCATTCGTAACTAATAACTAATGATATTAATATTATAGAAAGGGCCTGAAATCCGAACTGGTCTCATGCGTGATAATGTTGAAGTATGGGTTATACCTTTTTTTTTTATATAAAGTTATTACGATTGATTTTTTTTTTTTGTTTTTTAACTTTTTTACTATTTTTACTATTTTTACTATTTTATATATTGATAGATTCCAATTAGCTCTGGTCATGAAATGATCTTCAGCACAGATGAAAAATATGCCGAGGCTTGTGATTCTAATGTAATGTACATCGATTATAAGAATTTGCCTAAAGTTATTGAAGTAGGAAAAACTATATATGTTGATGATGGTGTTCTTTCGTTCGAAGTATTGGAAGTCCATGAAGATTATGTTAAAGTTCGTGCTGTTAATAGTGGGAAACTTTGTAGTAAAAAGGGTGTGAACTTACCTGATACAAATGTAGATTTACCTGCTGTATCCGAAAAAGATAAAAATGATTTGTTATTTGGTGTAGAAAATGATGTAGATATGATTTTTGCTTCTTTTATTCGTTCAGGGCAAGATATCAGGGATATCCGAAAAATTCTTGGTGAAAAAGGAAGTGGAATCAAAATTATTGCAAAGATTGAAAATCAACAAGGTGTCAATAATTTTGATGAAATTTTAAAGGAAACTGATGGTGTTATGGTCGCTCGTGGTGATCTTGGTATCGAGATTCCTGCACCTCAAGTGTTTGTTGCGCAGAAAATGATTATCGCTAAATGTAACCTTGTTGGTAAACCAGTAGTATGGTAATGTATTATGTTTCTAATCTTTTTTTTAAGTTTTTATTTAAGTTTTTACTTATGTACTTAAAAAAAAAAAAAAAAAATTATTAATTCTTTTTAATTAGTGCAACACAAATGTTGGAATCTATGACAGTAAGTTTTTGATAAAATTGATTTTAAAAAAATATTTCGATTTTCTTAGAAGAAAAGATTATGATGAAATTATTTAAAATTATTTAGTACAACCCAAGACCAACACGTGCTGAAGTTAGTGATGTTGCGAATGCTGTCTTAGATGGCGCAGATTGTGTTATGTTGTCTGGAGAAACTGCAAAAGGATCTTATCCTATCGAAGCCGGTAAATTTATTATGTTTTTTTTTTTTTTTTTTTAATACGTATTAGGTAGTGTTTGGATCCAAATACTTGTACAGGATATCCAATTAAAAACTTTACCATTATCCGGATTTATAACCGGTTCATATTTATTTTTAATCAATTATTTAATCGGGATATCCTGAATTTCATTTAAATCAGATCCAATCATTTACTAAAAGTTAAATAAAAATTCTAAATTATATTTATTCTTTTTTTCAGTAAAAATGATGCACGAAACATGTATCATTTCTGAATCAGTTATTTGCTATCCTCCTCTCTTTAATGAACTGCGTGCTCTCACTCCATTGCCAATGGAAACTACTGAGGCTGTTGCTTGTTCAGCTGTTAACGCCGCACATGAGACGCATGCAGGTTGCATCCTTGTTTTATCGACATCAGGAAGTACTGCACGTTTCATTTCTAAATACAAGCCTCGTTGTCCTATTGTTACTGTCACAAGAAATGCGCGAACTGCAAGACAAATTCATCTTTACCGAGGTTGTTATCCCTTCATATATGACAAACCTAGAGATCAGGTTGATGATGAAACACGTTGGCAGGAAGATGTTGAAAATAGAATTCGATGGGGGATAAATCACGCTGTTAAGCTTCAGTATGTAGTTCCTTTCTATAATGTTATTTTTGATTAACAGACTTTTAACATAATCTTATTCTTAAAATGATTTCTAGAATACTTAAAAGTGGCGATCCGGTTATCGCCATCCAAGGCTGGAAATATGGTGTGTATTTAGATTAAACCTTCAGTCCTTATTATGTATGATTTTTAATTTATATTCATATTTGTTCTAGGTCTTGGAAATTCAAACACAATTCGTATTTTGTATGCACCATAGAAGATATTTAATATTTAGTATATATCTAATAATAGCTTTATCAATTAGATCAAAATATTCCTTTTTGTGAAATTCGTTAATGCTATAATGTTAATAAACATTGTCCTTAAAAAGCACAAGTACTTTAAGGTCCATTCTTGTTTATGCAGAGTTCACATGATTGTAATAAATAGTTACACCAGTGCCGTACTTTTTATACGAATTACCATTTTAACATTAATAACATTAATACTGTAATAATGGAAATACAATTGTTTTATAGACTTTCATTTGCATACCCAGGTCCCTTAGATATCTTTAGACATTCCCGCTAAAATTCACGAGTTTTAAAGAACAGTGGGGCTATTTTAGATCATTTAATTAATACATTTCTGTAGCTTTATGGTACCACATACAAATCCAGTCTGTTACATAGAATGCCCAGGGTACTGCGGTGCATAATTCCACTCACGCTAAAAATATATATATATATATTTTTTTTTACATTGTATCATAATTTGATTTTAAAAATGATTTAAAATTACATATCTCTTTTAAAAAATTATTTTTAGCGAGAGCAGAATTATGCACTGGACATTCTAATGTTACATTCACTAATTTTAAATCTCCATGATAGATAGACCCGGGTACAGTGCATGGCTGAGATTTTATACCATAGAAAGGAAAAATTTTGAAACGCACACACACTTTGCATTTAGAACATACAATCTAGACATTTGAAAAGAATTCTATTTCGATCTGCACTCGGTCTAGTGCGTACGTACGTGGTGGGGCTACTATTCGGGAGGATTTTTTTATATGGTACTTTTGAGGCTAACCATAACGCGAATGGTTTTTTTTTTTTTTTTTTTTAACGGTTCAATCAACAACATATGTCCCATTAAATATGTCTGTTTTTGGGTTAATGAAATTAAAAAAAAAACGTCCGATTGTTTAGTCAGCATTGTTTAAAAAGAGAAAGAAGGAAGTATAAGTCCTGTAAAATTAAATTCTTGGCTCCGCGTATACCAAGCCAAAAAAATTCGAAATTTACGCCCAAGCTAAACATAAAACTATAAAAATAGAAAATACTTATTTTTTTCACATACACGTACGTACGGTATGTACTTCTGTTAAGAATTAGTCGATCCTACTCTAATACTAAATTGTGACCTCAACTCCTGATCGTTACGTTTACTTCTTGAAAATACTTATTTTTTTCACATACACGTACGAACGGTATGTACTTCTGTTAAGAATTAGTCGATCCTACTCTAATACTAAATTGTGACCTCAACTCCTGATCGTTACGTTTACTTCTTGAAATTAATAACATTTAGATCATGCTCCCTATTAGTGATGTCGTAGAATCGTCCCAATGATTGCGTAACTAGTTACAAGCCTTAGCTAGCCACGGTTTAAGCCGTAACATCATTGGGACGATTCTACGGCATCAGTACTCCCTATATAATGTGATATATATGTCGATATGTTATTATCACTTTGTTGATATTAGATGTATACTTAGCCAATCATTTTTTATATATAAAAATAAACTATATTTTATATGAATGTTGCCAAGGGACTTTGGTCTTTCAATACCACTTTAAAAAGCTAAATTTTCCGTGTTTTAACAAGTTCTAAAAATACATTTTGAAAAATTTTTTTTTCTGTACAATATTACGATAAATTTTATCAAAAGTGTCACGTGAATAATGATTTTATCTGTTATAGTCCCAATTAAATACAAGTTTGGATAAAATTTTTATACAAATCGGGCAAAGTTGAAAAGTTAAAACAAATTTATATACAGTATAAAGATATATAGTTCAAGTAAATTTTATGGGTTTAAGCCAAGTAGAACTACTTGTACATTATGGGTTTCCGAATACAACATGAAATGAAATGTAATACCTGAAATTTCATTTTCAATATGGTCGTTATCCATTTTGAGCGTCAATCAACAAACGATTTGTTACAAGATTTAAGCGATATTAATTTTCAACGCATCAAATTAACAATGATCAAGCTGCAATTCACTACCAAAATATTAATCAAGTGGTTTTATTTAGGGTTCCAAACCGGATTGAAAATCTCAACCGTGACCCGTCGGGTGAAAACCAATTGGAACCGGTTATCCGAAACTAAAACCGATTATCCGATTAAAAACGGGTCACCCGATTGTAATCAGGTAATGCTAATCGGGTGACCCGGATACCCAATTACCTATATATTACGGCGCATTTGTAAAAATAATTTTGTTCCCAAAACTTAAATTTGAGGACAAAAAATTAGTTAAATTTGACAAGCGCGCTGTAATGAGAAATATCATTGCAGGTCGACATAATAAAAGAAATTGGATTACCCGTTTTTCAATGGGTGACCCGTTTGTGTTATATTAATCCGGTTGGCATATTTAAACCGGTTTGTCAAAATTGCAATCCGGTTGACGTTTTTTTCGGTTCGGTTGATCGGTTGGACGGTTAACCGGATTGGATGTTGGAACCCTAGTTTTATTCAATGTGTTCACAGAAGATAAGCGTGAGTTTAGGGACTTTAGAGTTTCACCACTCAGATATTTTATTATATTTTTATTGCAAATTAACAAATAATTTTATTAATAATTTTATTAATAACAAGGAATTTTTACAAGAATTACCCCATATAGAAATTCATTGAACACGTCAAAATTGCACTGAACTTTTACATGATAAACAAACAATTCTAACATTCAATATTAACACTCGTTTACACTCGTGTTAATATTGGCCTCGCCGTGGCCTTACCAATTAATTACTAATGTATAATGCTTCACAAACAATTAATTTCAAAGGCCTAATATTTTATACTTTCATTTTTTTGTGCACACGCGTGATCTATATCACGTGATCTAGTGCATATACTAGAGCCAGGGACGATGATTTTCTGCGGTGACTAAACTCAAATTCTGCGGTGATTAAATTTAATTTCTGCGATTATCTGCAAAATAAAATTTCTGCAATAAAAACCCTGTTTCTGCACTCAAAAATTGGAATATTCTGAAGCTTTCCAACGACCATGCTCGTATTTTGTGTTAATTGATTGTCTATCCTTCCGAAACTCTCCGCCAAAACTCACAATTTGATTGGATCCTGGTCAAATTTTAGGTCAATTTTGCAATTATCCATGATAAAATCCAATTTCTGCAAAAATGGGCAAATTCTGCAAATTCTGCGGCATTCTGCATTTTGCAAAAAATCATTGTCCCTGACTAGAGCTGACCATGTCCATCTGTCTGTCTGCCAATTGCCAAATATGATTGGTCATTGATGTACATATAAAAAAATAAACGCTTTCGTATTAAAATTTTAACAAGTTTTGTAGTTATTTTATATTATATACATATAAATATAGGAGTTTGCTATTTATCGCCACTGGTGATCATCACCAAAGTCACATGATGCATATAAATTAATCGAGATCTACTGTACCAATCAAATTACGAATTTGCATCATGTGATCTAAGTATATAAGATATGAGATGAAAACGATAGATAGTATTAATTTAACCCGTTAGACTAGCGAATTAAATATTAACTAATAAAATGCTGAATGTTATATAGTTATTTAGAAAGAAGAGAAATTAAAATGAGTGTAAAAAAAGCTAAAACGAATGTAAAATAGACGTAAAGAAAGCAAGATTTTTTATTTATAAAACCCCTCCCAGTACGAAAAAAGTGACTAATAGGTTCACCCTAACTCTAACTATTAAGAAGATTCAAGAAATTGTTTATATAGTAAAACATAAAGAACCTTGTTTTTACATTTTTGTACACAAACAAATTTTGAATAAAATAAGCTTTTTAATCAACAATTGCATAGCATGTTATCAATTCTCTTTATTAACCACATCAGCTTTGTATTGAGTACATCCACGAATATTATGCTCTTTATTTAAGCAATAACTGCATGTTCTCTGTTCACGAGTTGGTTTAGTGGCTTTTTCTTCTTCAATTGATGATTTAAGTCTTTTTGGTGGACGACCTCTAGGCTTATGATATTCTGGATTATAAACTTCAGCAATATCACAGTTCAAATTCAAATCAGTTAAAGGTTGTCGATTATGAAATTCAATAGAAGCATTATTTTCGGCTTGATTATTTTTTTGTATATTACGAGTTCCTATATTCAAACCAGTAGTGCGACGGTATTTTGATATAAATTGTGTAAGGATCCCGATTAATTCAGCTGTAACACCCTCTGTCATCGCAACTTGCACACTAGTTTTGGTGACTGACATTGTATTACCGAATTGAAGTTTTTTATTAATATTGTCTCGAATAGTTGATGTATATACACTGGCAGTCCAAATTTGATTAAGATGGTATAATGATGCAGATGTAAAATTTTTGGTTATATCAGTTATTGTTACATGCATATTTATTTCAGATGGAGTAGATGTAAACCAGCGTGCGTGAATAAGTCCAATATGAAAAATTGCCTTGGATAATTGAATAAAAATGCGAAATTGATGACGGCATATCATTCCTAAATTTATTATTTGCATACATGTACATAGTAAAGTTGAATCTTTTAGAATTACAAGATAATGTACTTGGTTGAAGTCATTGCAATATGAAAAACCTCACAAATTTCTTCTATTTCGCTGTTTAATACATTTGATAAAAGTTCTTGCAATCGAATTTAAAATACATCATACAAATATTTAATGAAATCATCGGGTTCAGTATTGGATTCAATGCTGGCAGGTTCCTCAAACTTATTTTACCAATTAGTATCATTCAACAAAATGCATAAAACATAGTTTTAATTAGATACTTACTTGCTTGTTTGTAATTAGCATCCCCTGGTATAACAATGATTGATTCATTTGAGCCCGTTGAAGTGATAGTGGAATTGGTGCTAAATGATTCTTTAATATTAAATCGATATCATTAAAAATAGTGTTATATGTTGAAGGAAGACCTGAAGATGGGTTTGATCCATAATAGTCTCTGATGCGAGTATAGTATGATTCTTTTTCCAACTCCTGTTCAACAGCCTTTACTAACTCTTTTAACAAGGTACCTCGGTCAAGATGCTTTTTAAGAACACCATTTATAGATTTTACCCGTTGAGTCGATTTGACACCAGCTGTAAATACTTTTGAAATAGCATATCTTGCTCAAGAATTATGACAAGGATATAATTTTGATTCAAGGTAAGAGCGGCATGGCTCATATTTTGTTATCATATCATTATACTTTGATTCAAAATCCTCTTTGTTACAGCTATTTCTCATATGATAAAAATCATTAATGAAAGTTTTAACTATATCTTCATGAAGCTTCGACTTTGCCTTCTTCTTTATATTTTCTCCAATATGGTAAATGCATAATAAGTGTCGTGTTTGTGGATATACAATATGAACAGTAGCACTCATAGCAGGATCTCCATCTGTAAACAACACCACAGGTGAAAGATTATTAGTCGCTTCCAAAGCACAACGTAAAATCCATTCATAATCCGCTTGTGTTTCATATTTGGTTAAAGCTTGTGCAAGAACTCTTGATTTGAAACTATTGTCTAATCCAACAAAAAGGCTAAGAGCCATTTCATATCAGTTCGTTTTTGCCGTATTATTATGAATTACGATATCATGAAATTTGGGCCATAGTTCAGTGTATTGTTTACTATTCATTCAGAAAACACCTGTTAATTCGTTAGAACTGCCTTCTATACGTGGAACTACAACATAGTTAGGATCCTGGTCTTTTTGATTCAGAAGATATAGCAGCATTGTAGCTGTATCAGATTCATCATGAACCCTTACACCTCTAAACTTATTAATAGCATTGTACAAGTTTTTTTTCTTGATATATTGATCAGGAAAATCCTTTACTAAAAGATCATATTGTTGGCTAGCACTTAAGGGGAGCGCCATTTATCAGGTGATTAGGGTCTACTAAGTAACTACCCCCCTACCCCCATCTGATAATAAATTCAAAATTTTGATTGGCTAAAAAAAATTTAATAAATTTTTTAAAAAAACATTACCAAATAATTTACCGTGTAAGATAAATGGATATAATAATTTCACGTAGTAAAAAATTTAGTTGTACCCAAGTACTTTGTGTGGGTCTTTTGTAAAGAGCATATATTAGCCCATAAGTAAAAAAATTATTCTTAGTAAATCGGCCTTTGATTTGTACCCAGGTCTCTTATAAAACACCACCTTGAAATATACCCGGTACAAATCAAAGGAGGGTATTAATCAAAGGGATATCTTCTATAGTAAATTATGGCATTTAATAGCTAATTCTATATCTACAACTTGATCTTTTATTTTTAAATACAAAATTATTTATTGTACATGCACAAAATAATATATAGAAGTATAATTTCGAATTTTAGCCCTTATAAATTTAAATTATTACAGATTTATTTTAACAATAATGGTTTTTGAATAAAAATAAGGTACAGAAATACTCTAACAAAAAAAATCAAATCCGGTTTCAAATTCTAATACTATAATTATAAAAAAAAAATAATACAGATCGCAACCTATATTCAATTACGATTGTCTCAATTGTACAATTATAAAATAACCAGGGTGACCACCAGAAGAAGTACGGGCATATAATAAGACACCATAGCTAAAAAATTATACAGTGGTTGTGGCGTCTCATCATGTGTCTATGCTTTTGGTGATCAACTCTTAAAATAAAAAAAAAATTTTGCAAGACTAGCCCAATTTGTAGTCTTAAGTAATCTGATTAAGTATTGTAATGCAAAAACTTTTTAAAAAAAATTTTCAATTACACAATACAATAATATGAAAACAGCCTACTGTATTATCTAGAATTATTTAAAAATAAGCTAGATAATAAGAAGTAGTATATGCAAATTTGCATGTTAGAGTTCCACTGGACGTTTGAGCATGAGTAATATTTTCAATAATATCAGAACGAAAACCTAACCAAAAATCCCAACCCAACTAAAAAAGAAAAATTTTTAATTTGCATAATTTGGGTTGCTTTAATAATTAACTAATAAAAATTTGATCACTTCAATAATACTAAAAACATTCGCTCACCTCAATAACAGCTAAAAATTTCGCCAGCTCAATGTAGAGTTGTAAAAAAAAATCAGAATTAATAAAAAAAGATGTGACCCCTGCAGATCACAATGTCGTGTGGGAATTGGTGATTTTATAGATTTTTTGAGTTTTTAAGAATTAAACCGATTTCAAAGAAATATAAACTTGAAAAGAAATTAAAGAAATTAGTGAAGCCTATGAGTTTTTAATTAGTAAAAAACAAGGAAAACTGAAGAAAACAAAAAAAGAGCTACGTAACCAACTGAAAATACAAAGGTAACAAATCATCTGGAATCTTAGTGATTACCAGCGATAATCATTAAAAAATCACCAAGTCACATTTTTTTGCAAAGCGCTATAATATAAGAAATTAAAAATTGATTCTAATTCAATTAACGTTTAAAATGATTATTATAGAATCGATTTACAACAATACATACCTCAATGATAGCTCAATGATACAATTTACCAAAATTTAATCAGTTAATCGTATAGTCTAGCTTATTCTGTTGTTTTGAAATAATCACCTTATAATTGTATTTAAAAGGCGTTCATTAATCTCTAACAAAAACTATACTTATCTTACCATATATTTTCGTATATCATCCATTCCATATAATTCTAGTCAAGGCCGAAAGAAAATTGCACGTTGATACGTGTATGTTCTCCCAACCATAAGATATTTGATACCCTAAATTCCACTATATACCATTTAAATAAATAAATAAATAAAACTATCATTTTAAAAAAATTGACCCTTCTTATAATTCTAAAATAATATCTCAAGCGAATAATTCTGAGAAACTTAAATAACAATACCAACGGTACTTCCAAAGCTCCATAAACTTAGTCATTAATCCATGATAAAAAAGTTTCACAACGATGCAAAGCTTTTTATCAGCGCCTAATTTCAATAAAACTTTTTTTTTTAAAGAGCCTCAAACTCTTTATAAAAAGTATTGTAATGCATTCGCATATTATAAACAAGTATCAATCTGCAACCCACAACCAAATCGTCAACAACTCATGAAAAATTGTAACCTTGCTTGGAAACAAATCAAAAAGGAAAATAAAACTGTAATTGATGAAAAAATACGTTTCTATTTTAATTCTTTTCCTTCGCATGTTTATTGTCATCAATTAGCGTTAACTACAAGTAATTCTGGGAGCTCTTCTGTGCCAAATAATGCTTCATTAATTCGTGCATCTTCACAACGATGTGAAGAAGAATTAGAAGAATTGCCTAGAAATGCTATAAGTCAACGAGACGCATGCCAAAAAATAAAATTAGCAGTTAAAAAAATATCAGAATATGAACAAATGTATTTAATCTCAACAGATGAATTATTTAAAACAACATTGGCATCAAATATTATTAGTGAAAAAAATATAATTACCGAACAGGAAACACGATTAAAAAAGCTCAAACAGCATGCCAAGCCCAAGCAAAACTTGAGAGCAAAAAAGCAAAAATGCTTGAAAAAGGTATTGTAGAAAAATATGACGGACCCGGAAGGCCATTAGCAGCAATGATTCACCCTGATTTTTGGGATAAAATTCATGATTGTATTGAATTTGGGGCCACGCACCAAAAAAGAAGAAAAGTTGTTATTAAAGTGCGCACAATAAAGCATCTTCGCAAAGCATTAGAAGAAAAGTATAATTTGTACTTATCTCGTCAATGCATATCTACATATTTAGAACCCCGCCATTCAAATACATTTGCAGCACGTTGGCATCACCATCCAGCTAGAGTAGCTCTTGCCTCTGTAGCACGAACAGAGATGAAACCTCACATTGATGAACATTATTGTTTAGCCTCTGTCAAAACTGCCCGAACCCTAGCTGAAGTTTTTGTTGATGATGCAATTATCATTTCTCAAGATAATAAAGCAAAAGTCGGTTTAGGTGTTTCGGCTGTTGGTCGCATATTCAAAACTATTAAAACTATTAATGAACCCGTCTCAGTTGCTGATCATGATTTTCCAGTTGGTAGTAAAATGAAACTCATACCCTCCGTTTATCTTGTTATCGATCCAGCCAACTCAAACGATAGTCTTCATTTAGGTCAACTTGCAATATTCGTCAGACCTGAATATTTTGTTAGTACAACATCATTAACCCATATGTCTGACCTCGAAAGTATCATTCCCAACCAACAATTTGCTGCAGCTATAATGAAAGAGGACAAAGTTAAACCAGTTTGGGTTCTTCTGGTTGACGGGGGACCTAACGAGAATCCCAAACATATGAAAAATATAATTCAGTACTGTAATTTTTTTCGTAAATTCGATCTTGACTACCTAACTATTCGTACACATGCCCCAGGGCAGAGTGCATACAACTCTGTCAAACGTTCCATGGCTTCTCTATCCGAAAAACTTGCTGGTATCACGCTACCTATCGATGAATTCGGATCTCATTTAGATAGTCAAGGAAAAGTAGTAAATGAAGATTTAGCACATAAAAACTTTGAATTTGCAGGAAAAAGCCTATATGATATATGGGGAAGAGATAATATACATGGTAGGCCAGTTATAACAGAATATGTAGACCAAATAAAACAACCATTTACTGAAATGGAATCTTCATCATAGGAATGGATTGAGGATTATGCACAAATATGTCGTTATTCATTGGATATTAAAAAGTGTAAAAATCCTCAGTGTTGTAACAAATATAGAGCAGCTGACGTAGCTCTTCTTTTAGATCAAAATAATGGATTCCTCCCACCTATTATAAAAGGCAAAGACCAGCATTACATTAACCCCATACATGCCTTGCAATACTATGACAAGCTCAAAATCTTACCGTATGATCGTTGTTGTCCATCAATTTCACAAGAATTTCACCAACGATTATGCTGCACTACATGTGGTAAATACTTTCCTACCCTCAAATTTTGACTAACCACAAGCAGAGTAAACGTTGTTCAAAGTACAAACGCCTATTCCAGCAAACGGCTAATTCCAACTCTGCTAAAGATGTAATGTATTCGAACCCACGAGTAGTTATAGAATGGCGTAAAATACAGTCAGATACTAAATGGTAAATATATGTATTTTTTTTTTTTTTTTTTTTTTTTT
>QKWP01000308.1:165879-182931 GCA_003550325.1 Gigaspora rosea
GTTTTCCCAGACTTCCAATCCAGTTGGCCCGGAAGGGTTGATCTATCCGGCATTAGGTGCCATTATGGTTTTTCTCCCCTTGGTCCCCAATTCCTCAACATGGGTCCTTTTCCTCCGGTGCGACTCCGGCAGCCAGGTTGGTAGACCTTGTCCCCAAGGACAACGTCCGGTTCCCCGGTTTCGGTCCAATATTCCAGTTTTGGTTAGCACCGTCGAAGATCAGAGCTACCTCCTTATTCGGGACTTGCCAAATGGGTTTCTGTTTCTCTGGTTCCTTGAATTGTCTGTATCACGAGACACAACTTCGCCCGAAAGCTCCCATTCAAGATGGTAACCAAGGACTACAGGTGATGTACCCAACCGATCGACAAGAAACAGTTACCGGAACACAGGACTATTTTTTCAAAAGCGTCGCCAGTGGGATTTGAACTCAAGACCTGCCACTTGGGGGTGACAACTTACCAACTTCCCTAAGTCGCCACACCCTTATATGTATTTTTTTTTAATGTTTGACATAAATCATAACATTAATAACCTAAACTATGCTTTAAAAAAAAAAATTTGGTGTTAGAATAAATTTTTGCAATCAAATCGGATATATAGAAGGAAAAAAAAAACCTTAAGTATTAAGTATATTGTTTTAGGTAATTTTTTCAAATAAGAACTGATAGCATAACCGACCATGTTACTACAAATTAAATAAAGTTTAAAATCTTTGAGCTGCTTACAAGACCAGTATAAATAATAATATAATTTCTAATAATATTTTAACCCTCTAAATGCACATGTTCTCTAAATGTACAATTTCTTTTATTATTATGTTCCCAAAGGGCGTTCATTTAAAGGAGTGTGACTATATTCGAACTATTTAATATGTAATACATACTTACAAATTCCACCAAGGTCTAACACATTTCCATTTCATTTCTACTTAAAACTATTTGAATTTTAAAATCTTTTGTATACCATATTTCTCCAACACGTAAACCAGGGTACTCATATAGGAGAGTATACTGTATGAATACTGTATGTGTCCGAAATTAAGCTACCTTTTTTGGCCAAAAAATTTCACGAAAAATCGTAAAGTAGCTTATTTTCGAAATATAGCATTTTTTGAAAAAATTGAAAAACGTACTAATAAAAGTTATCTAAATGATACCAAATTTTTACTATAGGTGTATTTTGATACGCTGAACAACTTTACTTAATCGACTTTTTGAAGTTTACTTAGTAGAAAAAAAGTTTTATATGTAGCAACTGCTAACGAATTTTTTAAGATTTTTAAAAAAAATCAAGGGGGTAGCTTATTTTCGGACATATACGGTACTGTTTTTAACTGGGTACATAAGAATGATATCCCCATACTTATTTGTTATATACCCGGGTATAAATCAAAATTTTGACTTTAAAAGCATTGCACTAGAGTATATTTAGAGATTATCAACAAGATTCATATTCTAGAAAATGCAGATGCAGTAAGCAAATTAGTATTTAAGTTAAATGAGGTTTTGAGATAGAGATAGTATCGGTAAATGAGCTAGTATTTGGAAGTTTTTAAAAGACTAAACGATTCCGGATATTGTCAGTATTTAATTCGGAAATAGAGAGGGATCAAATAAGCATTTAGAGTCGAGCGAGGTTATTTGAGAGTTATGTAGTTATTAGGTTATCATGCATAGTGTAATTTGTATTATTATTATTGTACAATTAAAATTAATCAAAAAATTAAACATAAAATTTGAACCTCTATATCCATATAATCTAAACTCTTGATTAGATGGCATAACTTTGAGACTTATCGAAACTTTCTCTCCTCACTATACATATAATAATACTAACAATTGTGCACTTTCTAATTATTTATATTTAAATAAATTTCGAGGTGGATACAATCAAACTATTTCTCATCTTATAGTTTAGTGGTCTAAACTGCGGGAAGTCCGTGTTGCCTTTTGCTCCTCCCTATGCCGATGATAATAGCGATGATCATGCCCTCTGAAAGTATTTTATAACCATAAAGAAAAAAAATAAAATTTAGGGAGGAAACAGTCGGATCCTAGGCCTACCCTTAAAGGTTATAACTGCACCTAAGAAAACTAGTCAGAGGCCCTATCGCTCAATGTTAGAGACGAAATTTTTTGCTTAACTAGCTATACTCATACAAATATTATTTTATCAACATAAAATCAACCCGGTATAAAATCGAAAAAAAATTCATTTTTGTGCATATCGCTATTAAATAGCTATTAAATCGAGCTATATTTAGTAAATCATTTAACATCTAATATAGTACATGCATACATTCATACATGATATCATTATATTTTGCCACCGCTAAATCAACAATTATCTGTCCTCTTTTTCCTATAAATAGCACTTAAAATAAATAATTATATTAAGATAAACAAGAATTTAATAGCACAAAATAATCCTACCCTCAAACATTATATCGTACTCTGCATACTTCGTTATACCAACTTTTTCATCTAATCTGTATACAATTTCCTTAAAATTATATATGTGTGTACTCTATTTATTGATAACATAATTGACAATTCAGTAATCGTCATAGAACCGTTACCTCAATAATAGACTTTCTTTGTTTTGTACAATATTTCTACACGCACAAAAAGTAAATAAATAATTTTAGTAAAGAATTCAACTAGGTAAGGATAAATAATGAATGAAATGAATTTAATTTTCTAATATCGATATTCAAAACAATTAATTGTGCTTCTGTTTTCTAAGATGCTTCTTTTTTACGATACTTAAATCATTTTCACACATCTAAACAATATATTTTTGTTTACGCTAAATTAAATAAACATAATTTAATTGATCTATTTTAAAAATAATGCTTTGTACATAACGATTTTACCTCTATCGCATGTATTATCGTTATACGATTAATCAATCAAAATTATCCCATGGGTACTATAGTACTATGTAACAACCCGTGTTTTTTTTTTTAGGTTATTCACACTGGTCTATTTAGATCGGTGTGATTATTGTAGCACATTGAATTTCTTAAAATTCTCATATGTCAATGATTAATTAACTATTAAATAAAAAGGCATTTTATTTAATTGTTTAAAAATTACATATTTTAAAAATGACAATTAAAATTTTTATTGTTTGCGCTATCATTTCGATTTTAAATATCTTGAAAAGTCAAAGGCATTAAACTATTTGCTGTATCGCTTAAGGGTGGTCTTGGTAGTGCTGAAATTCTACATATAAAGATCATGGAATTCGTGATAGCTTTCTAATACCAGGTGGCAGTGTTGTCATGGGACACGGACACGGACGGCGGACAGTCCGGGACGGGACGTCCGGGACATGTCCGCCCAGAATTTTTTTTGTCCCGGACATTTTCAACTCAACACGTGATCATCTACCAATAAAATTCGTATAATTCCGCAATTTGATTGGTTTTACCCGGCGGACATGTATCATGTTGGGACATTATTGCGGACATGTCCCGGACGTCCCGTCCCGGACTGTCCGCGTCCCTGAAAAATCGGCGGGACAATGTCCGTGTACAACACTGCCGGGTGGTAGTTTAAAAGATATAATGCTCCTTGCGATAGTTTATTCAATCTTTATGAATTGTAAAAAAGTTTTAATACCTTTTTCAATAGTTAATAGTCTCACAAAATCTGTCAACCGAACATAACCCACCTTGAAGTGCACTTGTCAGTGTTCTCTACACACGAGATTGTTGCAATTTCAGGCTTTCTTTGGTTGGAGCAGTGTTGCGGTTTCTTATGTCACTTGTAATCATAGCAGTGTCTACCATAAAAAATATAGGTGTACTAGCGAAGGTAATAGCCAAAGTAATTATAGAAAAGTTTTCAAGTTTTTTGCGGTTTGAGCTAATGGACCATTGTAAATAATATTTGAATTATCATAATTCAATTTTTTAGATATTTGATATATCTATTTCGTTAGAAAAAAGAGATCAAGTTAAAAGTAGATCAATTTAAAAAAATGATCAAATAAGGGGCTTATTTGATGACGTGTGCACAGGTTGTTACGTCGTACCCATGGGATAGGAATACCGCGGATTTGCGATAGCGCATAATTCAGATTTTACTGCAACAGATATCAAAATAATTAATAAAGCATAATCTGCGCAGAATTAAAGATCGTCGTTGCTCCTTTTGCTTAACTACTAAAAAACAAATACCTACTTATTTAAGAGTAAGTCAAAATGACCCCGAATACAACTTTATCAAAGGCAAAACTTACCCTTTTTGCTTGTTCTGCTTCCCCAAAATCAAAGAATTTAATGAGTATAAACTAATCACAGCTGACCTTTGCGAGTAATATCGGGTTTATCAATTTCCCCACCAGTTCTTATTGGACGCAGCATTTGATTGTACGAAACATAAATTTCATAAATTATCAAATTTGAGATTTCAAATAACGGTAGAATGTTAAGTAATAAAATATATCGTTAAAGTAGTATAAAAATTTAATAAGAAACAAATATTTGACGAAATAGTAAGAAATGCAGATTCAGAAGAGAATTGCGAACAAGAATTAAAAACTCATTTCCAAATCGAAGATGAAACCGTGAAGAGGGTTTTAGACACCCAAGCCAGTTTCCGCCAGTTCACTCCGGAAAGACACGAAAAATTAGTAAAAGATATTCAGGAAAAGCAATCCGATAACCAACAACAACAATTATTAATTGAAAGCGAAGAAGCCCGCAAAGAAAGGTTAATTCAAGAATTAGAAGAAACCAGCTCGACCTCTCTGAAAATGAAATTTCATCAGATCAAGCACAATCTTCTTTCCAAACCCAAATCCAAATTTCTCCTAAATCTAATGGACAATCGTAATAGAATTAAGACATTAGGACAAAAATATTGCTTTACAGATTTTTGCCAGTAAATACAACTCACAAAGCTCTCCAAACCTGTTTTCAAATTTTACTATTCGCTTGCCCTAATTTCTTAATTAAGCAGAATTCTCTTTTGGACACAAAGTTAATTTTTTGTTTTGCATAACATGGGTGTTTCAAAATTTCAGTTGCTGGTTGGATTTTTTTTTAATCTACTGTAAATTAAATATGCTCATGTTCACACCCAGAAAATTTTAGATTTTTTTTTTTAGTTCTATCGGGTAAGAGAAAAAATTAAATAGCAAAAATGGAATAATTTGCATGATTGAAATTTAAAAAAAAAGGTCGCCGGGTTATGCAAAACAATTGTGCAGGAAATTTTTTTGTTTGGCGCAAAAGACAGTTTTGTAAACATGACTCTTCGTAATTTTATATTACACAGATTTTGTGGTTTTATTGGTAAGTTACTGATAGGGGTTCAGTACTTACAATAACGATATCGATAAAATTTATAATGATAAATTTCGCATATTTCTATCTGATCCACATAATTTGTAGCATAATTTAAAAAAATTTATTGCATAATTCGCATAATTCGAAGTGTAAAGCAGGCAGAATTTGGGGTTTGTTGTAGCAGAAAATTAGGATCCCTACCATAGAATAAACTAGTTATTTTATTGAATATCAGTGAACACATTAATAATAGTAAACCACATGGCCGAAGGCCACATAATTTTACTATTATTCTGTGGAATACACCGTATTCACCGATATCCATTAAATAACAAGTATTTATCGTTCATGCGATACAAATCGAAAATCGATCAAAATTGATTAGTTGGTAAAATCGAATAATTGATCACTATTATCAATTAGAGATTTGATTGATTGATTATATATATACTATATATAACCTGATATTTTCATGACCCCCCACCTACCTAAAAAATCAGGTAATAAATGGCGCTCCCCTAACCGACCAACAGTAGTATAGTTCTCGATTTTGTCTAAAATTAATTGTGAAAAGCGCAAATTTTTTGGAGCTAAGTCTATGGTCCTCGAATCACATTCATGATTGTGTCCATCCACCATACTAGTAACAGTTATTAAATTTGTGCGTTTTCCTAAATAAAAGTGAACCAACCATGGACAATTGGTCTTACTTGAAGCACCATCACGATGTACACTAATGTCCTCTACTTTTTTTTCCTTATTCACACCAGATTTCCAACAAACATAGTCGTGATATCGAACGATAGATTTATCTACTGCATCAAGATCCTTACGAAACTTAACAGCCACAAAGCCATGCTTTTTTGAATAAGTATCAACTGTACATTGTACAGCATTCCAATTATTAAAGAAGTTTCCTACACATAATGTTAGCTCAGTTGAAACATCATCGTCAGCAGATGTAGGCGAAAATTCCTCAATCCTAGTAATATTAGACCCAGAACTCACAACGCCGAATAAAACATCTTGGGATCCAAAACTTATAGCACCAGACAAAACATCTTGAGACTCAAAACTTATAGCATCAGGCAAAAAATCTTTAAGCCCAGAACTCATAGCATCAGACGAAACATCCTTATTAGCACCAGGCGAAACATCTTGAAACCCAGAACTTATAGCACCAGCCGAAACATCTTGAAACCCAGAACTTATAGCACTAGGCGAAACATCTTGGAACCTGAATCTTATAGCACTAGGTGAAACATCATTATACCCTGAACTCATAGCACTAGGCCGAAACCTTGCACTTGCTATATTAGTCAAAAACAACTTTAGTTTAGGCGAAACATTTTTAAAGCAAAGACTTATAGCACCAGGCAACATACTAGCAGAGTCAGAACCCAGCGCAAAACCAGAAAACTCTAAATCCACAAGGCTAGACAACCCACAACCAACAGAACCAGAATTAGGTATTCCAGAATTCGTAAAACCAGGTATAAGATTGTTGAATTCAAAATTCGCAAAACTAGAACTATTTTCTTCAAGCTCACGGCTAATAATTTCGTTTTTGTTTTCATTTTCTATTTGATGACTAACTTGATATTACTACTGTTACTAATGTTATATATGTCGAAGATTAAGTTTCAAAGAAATGCTACTAACCAAAAAAGATAATTTAAAGTTAAATTTCATTAAAGTTCTGTTAACTAATAGCAAATTAAGCAACATACGTTGAACTGTAATGAGAGACGAAAGCTAGTTTGAGCGATCAACGTCGCTTAAATCATTAGCGTTATTAAATCGGTTAAAATAAAAAAAAATTTTTATTGTTATTACTAACATGTGATTGATTGGATTATTGTTATCATTGTTATTACTAGCACGTGATTGATTAGATCATAGTTGTACAACACTGGTGATGATCACCATTGGTAATAAGTAGTTATTTTGATAAATATATATTTATTTAATAATATTAATTTAATATTTTAGCTCAACATTAACAGTTCCTGTTTTCTTAGTATAATATCTCGTTTTATTTAATAAATTAATTATAAAGTTCATAACTCTGTTCGATATTAGAAAATGTATTTCACTCGCTTCGATATAGAATATCACATGCAGTATGGCCATTTTATTATTGGCTAGCTCCAAATTCAGAGTACATTATGTAGTAATACATCACATGAATTCAATTTTTTGCTATATATATGATTCTAATTAATCTAACTTCTCTAGGCCATTTTATTTTGGCAAGCTGTTCATGCTAAAGTAACTTTGTTATTCTATAATAAAGGCAGTCCACTTACTAATATTAGAATATTAATACAATATGTCTGATAGCGGTTTCAGTAATGAAAATGAACCTGGCCTTGAATTGCAACACGAAACACAAAGCCTTCCAGAAGAAAATAATAAATTTGCTGATGCCAATACTTGGAGCCCTACGGGTGAAATAGTTAATCTTTCTACAAAAATACATAAAAACTACACCTTACCTAAGACTACTAGAACCAACATTCTTAAAACCCATCCAAGAAACGTGCTTATTAAAGATAAAGCACCAATTAGAATGCTGACATTTATTACCTAATATTCATTTACTATAGGGGCTTATCCCCATCCCCAGGTAAGATCTATAAATATAATTTTAGCCAATCAAATTTAACTAAGATAAGATTTTTCTTGACCTCCCACCCCCTAAAATATTACCTAATAAATGTTAGCACCCTTATGGACAAACGAATTTGGAAATTACTCCCACCTCATACTAAAGAGACAGACAAAACTCTTTCAAAACTGGTATACAAAACATCAGCTATATTACAATCTCTGGACAATGTTTTTAGAGCAGTTTATAGTTCAAAGCCTGATGATAATAAAGAGGCCCTTCAAGCTAGAAATGTCAATGGAGTAAGGTACTCTAGAGTAACTGTAGAGTATAACCCACTTCATACCGGTGTGGTCTAGACATGATACCACCTTGGATTACTAAGATATTATTAATAGGAGTAATTGCTTCGGAGTAATACTACTAATACAAAATGGATTATACTCCAGAGTATTATTATATATATATTTTTTACTATATTTCCCCAAAATAAGGTAGTATATTTTCAGAAAATACAGTACTATAAACTCTGGAGTATTACATAGTACTTAGCACATAGTACTCCGGATTATACTCTGAATTATACTCTGGGTTACACTTTGGAGTATGCTCTGATTCATATTTTAGTGTGGTGTGGTGTTAAGGGATACTCTGCCAAAGTATGTATCACACCACTCTGGAGCACTATGTTAACATCTCTACTTCAAGCTTGGACTTACATTGAAAGCTCACTCAGGGACACAAGAACCTTGGTACTGGATACTCTATTATTTACGAATGAGCTGCGTCAACAACAGTCACTCAAAATTATCTTACCAACATATACTCCATCTCATAATAATGAAGAAGTATTTGGAGAAACGCTTAAAGACATTATTGAAAAGGAGAATACCACTAATAAATACCCCAACGAAGCTAAAAAATACCATAAAAGATCAAACTTTGGTAAAGGAAATAACAAATTCAATAACCGGCCAGCTCCTTTTCGAAGTAATCCTCAGGGAGATAAAAATCGTAAGGGCAATTACTGGTTCTTTAATAAATTGCAGAATAGATTTAATTAGAGAAACGTGAATTAGGCCAGCCAAGCCCAAAATGGTCGCCCAAACAATTATACACCAAATCAAGACTAAACCAGCACAAAGTAGGTGGAAGACTAAGTTGCTTTTTAGCAGAATGGGAAAAACTTTCCAGACAATCATGGAACATTTAGATAATTCGAGAAAGATTCTCACCAGTCTGGCGAAAAAATCCACCCTTAAAATTTCACAATACCAACACCAACTCAAATGTTTCTCTATTATTACACCAAGAAATTACAAAACTTGTAAACATGGGAGTGATAGAACAAATAGACCACAATATACTATGTTTCTTATCACAAGTGTTTATAGTCGAAAAAGGACAACAGGATCAGACTTGTAATCAATCTAAGGAAGCTCGATTCTTATATCTACTTCCAACACTTCAAAATGAAGACAATAGAGACTGCCAAAAATCTGATTAGAAGAAACGACTTCGCTGCTATACTCGATATTCAAAATGCGTTTTATCATGTGCCATTATCACTTTCTTCACAACAATATTTTACTTTCAATGTTGGGAACAGAAGGTTCCACTTCACATTCCTCCCATTTGGCCTGATGAGCAGTCCAAGATTTTTCACTAAGATTTTAAAACCCACCTTAGCTTGGGCCAAAGGCCACGGAATCAAACTTATAGCATACTTAGACGATTTATTAATTTTAGCAAAATCAAAAACTTTGGTGAAATATCATACAAGACTAGTCATGAACAAACTGAAGAATCTTGGCTTTCGTATAAACCTGAAAAAATCCAAGCTAACCCCAACTCAACAGATAGAATTTCTGGATTTCATAATAAATAAACGGAAATGAAGATCTTGCTCCCAAAATCAAAAGTGACAAACATAAAAAGAGAGTGCAGATCAGCATTAAACCATCCTACTATGTACATAAGAAAACTCGCATCACTGGTTGGGAAACTCTCCGCAACTATTGGCGCAATTTTCCCTGCAAGGTTGAAGTCAAAAGCCCTTATAAGAAACAAGAACTTGGTACTCAAACACAGAGGATGGGACAGCACTCTAACTCTATCCAAACAGAGCCTAGAACAGTTGCAGTGGTGGATAGCAAACCTGGAAAAATAAAATGGAACAGTTCTAATTCTCGACCTACCAACCACAATTATCTATACAGATGCTTCACTCTAAGGATGGGGAGCAGTTAAAAACGGTTGGGCCATCTATAATTACTGGATAGAAGATCAAAAGAAACTGCACATAAATATTTTAGAACTAGAAGCAATACATTATGCCTTTCAAGCTTTCAAAGATATTCTAAACCAAACAGTACTCAAATTAGACAGCATGACAGCAGTCTCATAATTGAAGGAATGCTATCACACTCCTTGAGTACAATAGCCGAAAAAATTTGGAACATTTGCCTTCATTGAAATATAAAAATAATAGCACAACATATCCCGGTATAGTCAACTAACAAGCTAATACAGCGTTGAGACAATCGTTGGACCGAACTAATTGAATGATGAACCCGATAATATTCAAAACAGTTAACCAGAGATGGGCCCCTTCAAGATAGACCTATTCATGAATATAGTAAATGCGCAACTCCTACAATATTTTTCGAGATTCCAGGATCCGTCTGCAACAGCAGTAGATGCTTCAAAACAAGATTGGAGCAAGCACAGGAATTGGTCGAACCCTCCTTGGATTTTAATCCCCAAAATACTGAAAAAAGTATTGGAGAATCAAGCGACCATTTGCATAATAGAGCCCTTTGGAGAACAGCAGCATGGTTTCCCTTGTTGACCAGCATGTTGATAGATCTACCAATACTTCTACCCAGTGTCTGAAATTCAATTTTTAAATTAGTTGCGGGCTGCAACTAAATAAAAAAAAATAGTTGTGGATTATAAGAATTTATAAAAATTTAGTTGCACGTATAAGTATTTAATCAAAATTTATAAGTAAAATTTGCAAATTTATGTGTAGAATTTGCATATGCACTTCAAATTTTGGTTGCGGAAATTTAAAATTTGTTGCGGTCCGCAGACTCTGCAACCCAATTTCAGATACTACTTCTACCAACATTAAACCTTTTCAGGAATGCCATACGCAGAAATCGAGCCCACTACACAATCCAAAGTGGTAGATATTTGCCTGTCTAATATCAGGTTTTCACTACGAAAGAAAAATTTTTCATCAAAAATTATTGAAATGGTGGAAAAATCAACTAACAAATCTTTGAATAACACAGTGAGATCAGCCATTAAAAAATGGAATGTTTGGTGCAACAAACATGACATGAATCCCATTTGTTGCCCTATAAACAGTATAGTGGAATTCCTAAAAGATATGAATAATGAGAGCAAATCGTACAACACGATTGCTGGATATCACTCAGCAATTAGTGAGGTTCATGATGAAATTAACAATGTTAAAGTGGAACGCTATCCAGATGTAGCCAAAATCATGTACGCAATTGGCAAAATAAACCATCCACCCCTGCACCAGAAAACGTAATAGACATTATACTAGCAATAGATTATTTGATTAGTTTAGGAACAAACGATACAATGTGTTTACTGGATCTATTTAAAAAAACTGCTTTCTTATGTGCTCTGTGCACAGCTTGTAGGCCAAGCGATTTGAACTAACATCTATGCATTAGACACGAAAAGAAATTTTATTTACCATAGCTAACCCTAAAGAATCCACAATATTTCTGCTTCGCATGAAGAGAAAAAACCCAAATCCAAAACTATATATATTGGGTACTATAATGAAGATTTAGATCTCTGCTAGCCTCCGCAATTTTATTCATGATCAATAAAACAAAGAACTTGCGTACCACTGCATTACATAGAGATCCAATCCGTAATCCTATTAATCCGGATTAATCCTATTATTTATATTTGATATATATATCCGGATTTAGTATTTTAAATAGGATTCATCCGTTTTTAAATAGGATGGATCCGGCCTAAAAAGGATAAAGGATTTAAATTATAATCCGGATTTTAATTAAATAAATAAAGATTATCAAAATTGATTTACTTATTTATTTAAAAAAAAAAATCTATCGATTTTACTTTTATTTTTTAACAATAATGGCTGATAGTGATAATTTCGATCAAGAAGATGCTGAGAGTTCTAATAGTAATTCTTTTCTTGCTGCATTTAATCAAAAAGAAGGTATAAAATAATTATAATCTATATTTATATTTATTTAATAAAATTTAATATTAAAAATTAAATACAAATAGGATTAACTAAAAGCGTTACAAAAAAAAGAAAAAATCCATCTTTTACAAAACCATATTTTGACAAAGAAATTAATTCAAAAGGCGAAGAAGTACGTATTTGTAATATTAAAAACAAAAATGGTAAAAGATGTGATCAAACTTACAAAAATCTTGGTGCTTCAACTGGAAATCTTATTGCGCATTTGCGAGATGTTCACAATATTATTAATGAAGAAGATACAAATGAGCATATTTCCAAAAAGGTATAATTTTATATGTTGTGTTAAACTTTATCTATTTCAGTATTTAAAGTTACAACTTCGAACGTCTAAAGTTGCACTAATGCATACCAGGGGGCTAATTTTAGTTAGTGCAACATCTTATGTTTAAAGTTGCAATTTTGCTACGTATATAGTACTGACTATAGTATTCACGATCTTATTCAAAAATCCTTATAAGGAATGGATACTATAGTAATACGACTTACGAGATACATACAATTCAAAATATTAGTATAGACAGTACTATATAGTAGAAAATGCCAACTTAAAGTATAGTTTATAGCAGAGTCTTTAATTTTTAATAGCTGCTCTATTTTGTTTAATGTATTAGAAGTAATTTGGGTTCGTATAAGAAAACTATTCTTTTCATGTACAATTATATAATACTGTATAATAGGAAATTTTATTTATTTCGTATTCATAGTACAAGAAAATACTCCTTTATACAAACCCAGGTTACTTCTGATGCACTAAACAAGATAGAGCAGCTATTAAATATTCTATTTTTATATAATCGTCAATGGGTTTTTTAACTTATAAATACTAACTGATAAAATTCTTTTTAGCTTATATGATTATTCTATTTTTGAATAAAGGTTTTTAAAATTTTAAAAGGGCTTCAATTCCTGTATAACAATACGATAGTATTATATAAAGTCCAGATTTTTATAATTCTTTTAATCGGTGCAATGTAAAATTCCTTAAGTTAAAACCCATTGACTTTATATTAAATAAAAGATAATATTTTATATTTTACTTTAAATAATTTTAATTATTTAGAGGTTCTTCGAGCCTCTAGCTAATTAAAAATTTATTTATTCTTGTCTATATAAAAAATCGATTGTACTTAATTTAAATATTTAATTTTTTATTTAGTTACGAAATACAAAAATTACTGGTTTTATCAAATCTAAACCACACCCTAAATATCTTCAAAAACAGCGAGAAGAAGCAATATTAAAATGGATGTTGATCACAAATCAACCTATTTCTACTATTATGGACCCAGCTTATAAAGAAAAGATTTCTCAATTTGATTCTTCATTTGTTATGCCCGGGGAATGTAAGATTAAAACAATGATATCTAAAAGTTATGAATATAACTGTCAAAATTTAAAAGATCTTTTAAAAGAAACTGCTATTGCAGTATCTTTTACTACGGATCTTTGGTCTAGCAAGGCTAAACAAGGATATTTAGGTATCACTGCAACATGGATTACACCAGATTTTAAAATCAAGGATATAATGCTAGATATTAAATATGCACCTTCTCCTCATACGGGTATCGCAATTTCTGAATTACTTTATCAAAGTATTTTATACTGGAACCTTGAAGAAAAAATAACAGCAATCGTTACCGATAATGGTGCTAACATTAAAACAGCATATTCTATTTTAGCTGATAAATATAATAATATTCAACGATTACCATGTGCCGCACATACTCTTCAATTAGCAATTAAAAAAGGATTAGTATTTGTAGAAATCTTAATAGCACGTGTAAGAAGAGTAATTCATTTTTTTTCAACACAAAAACAAGTAGAAAGATTAATAGAGGTACAACGCAAACTAAACTATAAAGATATATTACAGTGTATTCAAGACGTACCAACCAGATGGAATTCCCTATACTATGCTTGGGATCGGTTATTTTATCTTAAAGATGCGATTATTAAACTTCAAGCGGATTTATATACAAGTATAAATAGAGATGAAAAAAAAGATGGCAGTAAATTAAAACAAATCATGCTATCTGAAGAAGAATGGGAATTACTTGATCAATTAGTTGATCTTTTATTACCATTTGAAGAAGCGACACGAGACTTTTCAGGAAGCACCTATGTAACACTTAGCAAAATGATACCAAAAATTAAGGAACTAATTTTTAATTTGGCTGATGGCTCATCTCTAAATAGTAATGAATATCTTGATGATGACGACAATGAAAATGCATACGAATCTGAAGAGGATATATTACCAATTGAAATAGATAATAATGATGTCATAAGCGATATTACTAAAAAAAATATATCTATTAAAAATCCGTTGAATACCATAGGAGTTTTAAAAAAAGTAAAAGATAATATTTACGATGCTTTACTTTTTTATTGGGATGTTCCTAATGATTCTGGGCTAATCGCCTCTTTACTAGACCCTCGTTATAAGGAGTTGGATTTTTTGGAGATAGATGAAAAAAAGCGCATTATTCAAAAACTTCGTAATGAATTAGAAATTAATAATACATCTCCAGTAGATATTTCTAGTAATCCAACTACTTTTTCGGATACAGAATTTTCATTACGCTCACAAAAAGAATATCGCCAACATCGTCAAATGAAACATAAAAAACAAGTAAACCAAAGTGCACCTACTATTGTTAATGATGAAATAAGCAATTATTTAGCAATGCCAATTGCGTTAGAGAATGAAAATCCATTGGATTGGTGGCAGGCACGTGTAGCAGTTTTTCCAAAATTATCACAACTTGCTCGCAAGTATCTTGGAATTCCTGCATCGTCTGTCTCCAGTGAAAGGTTATTTTCACATGCCAATAATCTAATTACAGCAAAAAGAACACGTTTGGATACAAAATTGGTGGGTAAAATGTTATTTTTGAAACGAAACCTTCATTCAATGCAAGTATTCGCAAAAGAGTAGGACGAAACTGAAATAGGATCGTAATATAATATGGAAGGGTGATAAAGTATAGGTTACTTTTTGGTTAGTACTGTATTAGATTGTAAGGGTAGTACCGGTATATAATCAGCATTATAATTTTATATTATACGTACTCTATAGCTAAGTAAAATTTTAATATTCTGATATATCGAATCTAAAAAATAATTATAAATTATTTAAAGAAAGTTTAATGACTTTTTTTTTTAAATCTAATTATTCTCACGCTATTGTTTTACAAAAGGGGTTGTTTGCTTTAAATTTTAAAGCAATTTCTGGGATTATTTATTTATTAACTATGGTAATCGATTTTAAAAAAAAAGCCATACGTAAATCTTTAAAATTTTAATATTTTATAATAAAAGTTAGAGTTCTTGTCAATTCAAAAAAAAAAACAATACTGTTTAAATTGACTTGAGCATTATAAATATCTACCCATAGAATCTAAATATCTGAAATTAGATAGATAAAATATATATGCCAACTGGCATTTTTTATAAAAGTATTAAATTGGAAATAAATAGATTAAATAGAAATAAAATAAATTAAAAAAAAAGTATGAACTATTTAAGTGAAAAGTTTATTACTATGCAAAACAACGAAGATATATATCTTAGTAATACAAACATATTGTGGTTGTATATATCTGATATATATGTCGTACGTCGAAATGAAATTATTGCATATTTAGAATCCAATTAGATTGGAACGGAATTCTAAATGCAACCCAAGTTGGTACGAAACTTAAAAGCAACTTAAGTTGATTCTAAATTTGATGATTGTAAATTTAATATAAGTTGATTTTAAATTCAGTGCCATAAATTATATCGTTATGTCAAAATAAAATAAACCATTTTTATGATTTTATTATTTCACTTTTTTGTCCTTTGCAAAAACTCTATCCGATAACTAAATCTTAGGATTATTAATTTTTGCTCATAATGCATTTGAAGAAATGCTTTCCAAATATTTTAACAGCAGATCGACTAATAGTGAAGTAAATCCTTTATAGCACAAAGTCTTTGTTTATTTGTATTAAGGTTTTACATAGATCCAGAAAATACAAGAAAACGATCGAAAAGTATTCTCACTGCAAGATCCTCGAATGACACATATTGCTTGGATACAATTCCGACATTATTAGATTACTTATAAATTTCTAGAATTAAATACTGTAGTACAGTCGACCCTGGAGATTTGAACGTTCCTATAACACCTTCAGATATAACGAGCACAAAAATTTTCTATAACAAATGTTTTTTCAACGTACGTAAACGTTCAAGAAGTGTCTATTATGCAATCTTCCTCACAATCAGATAATATTAACTGCAAATACAAAAAGCGCGTGTGAAAAAAATCATTGCAAATGAAAAATTTGTACCGTGCAAAATACTAATATGTATGTAAAAATTTCATGTGATGCTTTAAAAAATAAACCTTATATTAAATGACTTAAATTTCAAAACAAAAGCATTAATGAAATAATTCGGAATACACATAAATTTAGTGTAAGTTGAATTGGAATTCTTTAACGACTCAGGCACATTTTAGAATTTTATTACAACTTATGATTATTTGGAATCAATCTAGGTGGATTCTAAATCCACAATAATTCCATTCCGACGCACGACATATACATATTACATGTATATACGTACATATCAGATATGTATTTTAAATATAAATATTGATATGGATTAATACTTAAAGTAAAAATTTAGTAATATCTTAAGGGGTCGTGCATATTTAAAAAAAATTTATTTAATTTTACTATATAAAAATCGGTCAATTTTAAATTTTTATAAAATATAATTAATGTTTATAGTTTAAAAATAACATTAAATCTTAATGAATATTATATTGAAATATTACATAATGTAATCGATTATTTAACT
>QKWP01000308.1:193920-204791 GCA_003550325.1 Gigaspora rosea
TTTTAAAATTTTTTTATTAATTTATTTTATTTCGACACTTTGCGAGAAAAACAACAACTTTTCGAAACCTTGCGCATGCCAACTACGACTTCTGATACTTTCAAGAACACACCCCCAGCAATTTCTAAATCTTCAAGAACGCTTCTTTAGAAAAATAGTTGCAAGTCTTTGCAAGTTTTTGCAAGTTTTGCAAGTTCTTGCAAGGTTTCGTTTCATTTATTTTTTTATTTTGTGCTTTTTGTTTTTGTTTTTTTGGTTTATTTTTAAATTTTTTTATTAATTTATTTTATTTCGACACTTTGCGAGAAAAACAACAACTTTTCGAAACCTTGCGCATGCCAACTATGACTTCCAACACTTTCAAGAACACATTTCCAGCAATTTTTAAATTTTCAAGAACGCTTCTTTAGAGAAATGTGCACAAGTTTTTGCAAGTTTTTGCTAGTTTTTGCAAGTTCTTGCAAGGTTTCGCTTTATTTTTTTTTTGTTTTGTTTTTTTGTTTTTGTTTTTTTTGGTTTATTTTTAAATTTTTTTTATTAATTTATTTTATTTCAGCACTTTGCAAGAAAAACAACAACTTTTTGAAACCTTGCGCATGCCAACTACGACTTCCGACACTTTCAAAAACAATAGAAAACAAAGAAGCGAAAATAATAGCTAACTGTGGGGTGAGCGAAAATAAGTGTATAGAGCTAGTTTTTTGTATATAGTAATAAAATTAGATGCGACGAAGTGCGAAAGTAGTTTAAAATATTTGTAATAATGTAAAAATAATACGTAATATATAATAAAGTATGTAATATTAATTAAAAATATATATTTAAGAAATGTAAACTATAATATATAATAATAATAAATAAAAAAATAAAAATTTTATAATAAATTGCGAAACTGTGCGAAATATTGCGAAACTCTGTAAAAAAGCATAATTATGTGAATATGTATATTATTTATTTATTTTTTAAAAAATTTTGAAAATTTGTGAAAATTTGCAAAATGTTGCGAAACAATGCGAAAACATCACAAAATATGTGAAAATATTACTCCTGCGATCCTGCAACCCCAAAGGGGCAGTTTTTTATTTCGCATTGTATCATAAGATTTTTGAAATATTACGGCAATAACTTACGTAAGATTACGTATATATCTGCTATAGTGTAAACATTACCCCTACATAATACTCTGAACTAATCATAAGATTTTTGCAAATTTACACTCGTGTAAAAACTTGCGGAGGTTTACACATCTTTTTTTTTGCTGATGTAATAGCTTGGTGAAAGACTTTAGTCTTTTAGAAACTACATTTCGGCATACAGTTAATAATAGTAGTTCTTCTAAACATCTGGGTACACCCAACATTCTCACTAGTCATGAAGAAAATCAGCTTGTTGGCTACTGTATTAACATGCAGAAGCTCAGGTTTGGTTTAACTAAATGGAATTAATTATTGCGTAATGGAAATAATAAAATTAAATAAGTGATTACACTTGTTTGGAGAAGATGGGCCAGGTTAAGACTAGTGGAAACATTTCATGAAAGACTATTCTGAGTTGTCTTTTTATGTTCTTCAAAGCTTATTAAAGCAAGGGCACAAAAAGCAAATAAAATACTGTTAATGACCATTTCAAAAAACTTAAACAAATTATTAATAAAAATTCACTTGCTATAGCACAAATATGGAATATAGATGAGACTGGGTTCGTTATTGTGCCTAAATTAGAAAAGGTTATAGTGAAAAAAGGTGCACATCAAGTTCACAAAATTGCACATAAAAATTTTCATAACCATGTAGAACATTATGAAATTCATGTATTTAATTATAAGTCATAAGTAGATTTAAAAGACTATTTTTTTGAAAATTAGCTTCTGAATTTACTCTTAATAGTTACCAACCTATCTAACAATGCCCAACTCATCCTAAAACACCTGAGTATTTCAACAAACAGTAAAAGTACTTCTTTCTACAGCTTGGCATAGCTCTTTATTGAGTTTTTTTGGTTTTTTAACTTGTCTAAACGTCAAAGAAGCCCTTTTGTTAGTTGTAACAAGTGCTTCATTTGTTAGTTTTTCAACATTATTTAGGAGCAACTTTTTTGTATAATAGTTTATTAAAGAAAGGCCCAATTATACCAATTTGCTGATATGACTAATCAATTAGAACCCCAAACATCTCTCATATAGGTCATAAGGATGATGAAAAATATTATATAATATTTTAGAAAGGAAGGGGGCCTCTGAAATCTTACATTAAATATATAAGTTCATAATAGTCAATTAAATTTTTCTAATATAGGAAGGAGAGGAGTAGAGAGTATAGTAAAATAATATTATATAATATATATCACCATTCTAACAGTATTCTAACTAATTTGTATAAATTTAGAAGTTTTTGCTATCTCTAAAATCAAGTAAATTTGCTAAAAGGTGAATTATTGCATATAAATTTTACAGTAATTTGCTAAAAACTAAATTATAATATCTAAATTTATTAAAATATTTTACTTTACAATTCTTCTAAATTTAAAATTAATATATGTTGTTGGTTTAAAATTTATGCTAATTGAAATATGATATATGTTAATTTTTACTAAGCTTAATACAATAATATTTGGCAATGATTTATAAAAAATTTTACTACTATATATTACTTTAAGAATTTTTGATTTTTTCGCATAGGCGATACATCGCATCCTATAAGATCTAGTGTAATGTGAAATCAAAACAATAAATAAATTCATTAGTTTAGGGTAGGGGTCTTAGCTGGGTCAGGTCAGACCCGGGTCAGAAAAAACCCGAGTCGGGTCAGAAAAAACCCAGGTCGGGTAAGACCTGGGTCAAACCCGGGTTAATGATGAGTAACGTATGACGAAATCATTTCATTGCAAAAATAAATAAATAAATAAATAATTTATTATAAAAAAAGTATTCATCTGATAAAAAAAACTTCATACGTACAGTACGTACAATTTTTACAGGCAAAATCTGCATCATTTAAAGTATGTATAAGAGATGGATTTCATGCGTGCACATGATTTCTCAATCATGCGCATGAATGCGCATTAATACGCATGTTTCTGAATCATACGCATTTTATCCATCAAAACTTTATGTAGAAAAATTAAATATAAAATAAGTATAATTAACTTTCTAATCTATCTATATACTTCAATACTGAGTTGTTTGCTTTAACATTTTTGATTTGTCGTCAGGAAAACTAACAGAAATACATAAGATGATTATGACTATTATCAGTAATTATTATATCATTTTTCAATGCCCTTATTAACGCCCTTAAACAACACAAAATTGTAAACGTGAATGTTCCAAATTTACTTTTGTCGTTTGATTGCACCTAAATGAGGTAAATAAGGTCGTAGACGAATTTAACTATAAGGGTGCTAATAAATGACCGGATGACAAGTTCGACATTTTTGATTATAGTGAAATAAGATTAGCGGCTTATAATGAGTTTAAAAAATTGCGCGACATATCGAAAAGAAAATGAATAATACACAACAGGATTATGAACTTTATTTTCTGACCAATTGTAAAAAAGTAAATTATTACCGGATAATAATTACTTTAAAAAGAGATTTCACCGCTGAGTGATATAAAAAGGCGTTTAAATTATTAGGAAATTGAACTTTCAGAAGCGACCCTTTTGGTTAAAAATAGGACGCAATTATAGGTTTTGATATGAAAAAGGGCATAAGTTCGCATTTTTAAGAGTAGGGTATTTTTTTGGCTTGTGTAACGCATAAATTTGCAGATCCCTGCTCCTGATTGGCCAAACCGCCAGTTTGGCCAATCAGAAACAGGGGATCTGCAAATTTATGCGTTACACAAGCCAAAAAAATACCCTACCCTTAAAAAGTATTAATTGTCCGGAGCGAAGCGTAGGACTCATACTTCTACGCTCAGTGATGACCGAAATTACATTTTTGATACATTTATGATTAAAATTTCAAAAACGTAATTGTGGCATTTTCCGTCTGTAACGCCGCGTACCTATATTTGCACATTTAGTACAACAACAACAGATTTTATGCGTTTGTGTTATGGGCTAATTCACCCGAGTAACTAATTTATATGCTTTTTCTCCTTCAATTTTATTATTATGTATCAAGGTTTAAAGAAGTGTACATACTATAGTGAATACGTTTTATAACCGGATTTTTTTTAGTATCTAACGATAGAAATCACAAAAATTTCAATGCAACTAACTTAACTACTACTTGTACTATCATAGAAATTTTTACAGTAATTCACGATAGGAATCATGAAATTTCCAATTCAACTAAACTATATTCACATTTATGTGCTAGGGTAGTAAGACGTGATAATTTTAATACAAACCAATTTAACTACAATTGTATATTACTGGAATAGCAGATAAAGCTCTAGAAAAATTTTTATAGTGACTCATGATAATTTCAATGCAAAATAACTATATATATTGTATTAACAAAAAGTTCAATATTACCCGATTTGTGAAGAATCGATTTTTTTTTTCTCATCACCGTATTATTTTAACTTTTCATATTTCGTAGAGTTGTTTTTTTAGTGACTTGACATTATTCCTTAGCGTCGTCGCATGTGGTGTCAACTTTAGAGATTACTGGTTGTAATACTGGGTGTTTTCGATACAGCGATTTGTGAGTAAGTTCTGCAACTGAATTTTTCTGGCAAATCGCGATAGAATCAATAATTCTAATACAGCTAAGTTGTTATCACAATAGCGTAGGCTTTGTAACTGAATTTTTTGGTAAATTAGATACAAACAAACTCAACAATTTATCGCATGTTTTGTAGTAAAATTTTTTGTAGCAACTCGCGATGGAAACCATGATAATTCCACAACATACGACTTTTAATTTCACCGGTGAAAACTTTTTGTTTTTCTTTGCCGTGTAGCACGTAATTGCGACTAATTTTGCCGTCAAAATCCCAATAGTATATAGGTTCTGTGACAGGATTTTTTACAATAATTTCCAACACGAACTTATTCAACAAACTACCGTATATCATCGCAATGATTTGTCACAACAAACTTACAAACTGACACTACTTTAATCACATATAGTATGTCACGAATGGTGAGTAGATCAGTAACTGCATTTTTTTCAGTAAATCATAATACAAACTAACTTGCAACTCAACAATATTTGTGTCATCACAACGATCTGTAGGTTCTTAGAAGAATTTTTACGCAACCTACAATGGAAACCGCCAATACAAACTGACTCAATATATACCTGCTTCTTCGCAATGGTTTATAAATTCTGTGGCAGAATTTTTTATAATAATCACGATGGAAATCAACCTTTACTATATACTGTATATAACTACAATCGTTTGTAAGTTCTGTAACTGAGTTTTTATAATATTGGTAAGTTCAGTGAAATTTTTCACAAAATGATGATATTTCCAATATAGACTAAACCTTAATCCCATCACTTGTGTCATTGTAGCTAATAAGTTTCGTATCAGAAATTTTTTACAGTAAACCATGATAGAACTCCTCGATGGCTCCATTACAAACCAACTCAACCATCATCACATACTGTATTTAAAATCACTGCATCATTTGTAATCATAAAAAGTGGTAAGTTTGATGATAATTCCAATATAAACTAACTCAAACTTAACGTGTTACTATAGCTAATAGACTCGTAATAAATTTTTCATAGTAAACTATGATAAAAATCACGATAGCTCCATTACAAATCATCGAATACGGAATATTAAAGGTTAAGTAATGATAAATAAATATTTATAGTTGATTTGTGAGTCAGTTTTTAATTTTAACTTTATATTTGGAGCCAAATGGAATAATTAATGCGAATAAAATAGATTTAATGGTAAGTAATGGTAAACAAGTATTATAATAAATAAGTTTTGCTGATTTTAATCAAATGATTAATAATAAATAATCTTTAGGTTCTTATGCCGATTAATGCAAATAGCGTTATGCACAGATCAGATCGGGTGGATACTTTTAAAGATTCAAATCGAGTTCAAGTATATACAAATTCAGATTCAGACTGGATCCAACAACCCTTTACATATGGTGAATCGATTCTTTATACGAATTCGAATTTGATATACCGAATCCTTGGATCCATGATTTTTAAGATCCATCGAGTACAGATTTAGATCTGCGAAATACTAAATGCAAACAAAATGCTTTGAAGGTACGTAATAATAAATATATATTTTGGTTAGAGTTAGGGATCGGGTCAGAATTAGTGTATCTCTAGAAATAAGATTAGGGTTTGAATTAGTACGCATTAATAGTATATAAATATTATAATATATATAAAATAAATATACTTAGCTTTAAATATTAATATTGTGATTTTATATAACCTTCGGGTACATGTATAAAGCTTTTAAAAATATTTAGTAATAAAGAATATTATAAGAAAACAATAAATAAAATTAAAATTGATAAAAAAAAATTAAAAATTAAAGTCAAAAAAAATAAATTAAAAATAATATAATAAAAAAATTAAAATTGAAAGTTTTATAAAAATAAAAAAAATAATAATAATAAAATAATATAATTAAAAAAAATTAACAAAAATTAAAAATAAACTTTTATATATGTAATTTATTATTAAATCTAATTTTATTATCTTTTATATTATTTATATATAGTATTTAAAATTATATATATATTATAATTTTAAAAATTTGCTGCTTCAAATACATACCAGTTTCTGGTTTGTAGTATATACAATAATTAAAAATAATAAATAAAAAAATAAACTAAAATTTTTTAAATTAATTTACAGTATTATTATAATAATTTAATTTTTTTTATATATTTATAATAATAAATATTTATTTATTGTTTATAATATAAATTTAGTATAATAATTATTATTTTATATAGTATATATATATATTACTTTAAAATTTAGTGCTTTAGAAAAAAAACTCTTTCCCGTACATCTGTAAATCCTAAGTAAACAAAAACAGTATAGTAGGAAAAGAGGAAAATCGTAACCAAAATGTATTAAATATATAATTTTATTAACTAAATAATTAATTAATTAACAACAACCAAGAAGAACTTTAAGCCAGTGAACAAACTGAGTAAGAAGAGGAAGGGAACAACTGTAACTAAAGGGTCTCTAACAACAACAAACGGAAAAGAGGGCCTTTGGCCCTTTCAAGTTTTTGAACTCGATATGGATCCAGATGAGGAGTTTGAGGCAGTTCAGAAAAGCTGTAATGAAAGACTAAACAATCATGGTAAAGGAAATGGTGTAAAGAAATTAAAGAGTTCTCACAGAGAAATAGAAGTTGATAGTATGGAAACACACAAATGGACTCAAACATGCAAATTGATGAAATGACATCATCGTCACAATAAACGACATCAGTAACTCAGCCGACAACAACAAACGACCAAATCCGGGATATGACGTCATCAGGATTTCAGTTGATCACAACAAACGACCAAATCGAGAGTAATACGTCATCAATAATTAATGTTCTAGAATCATCGACAGGAAAACAACAAACCTTGTCACGTGATGAGGTCATTAGCGATAACGAAGGAATAGTTAACAATATGGAGATAGAAGAGGAAATACAACAAAAAGGAACTGCTACAGAAATGGTAGATAAAATTCAGAACGAAAAGAAACAACAACCACTCTTATATAGTGCGGTAGTAACAGGAAGAAAGAACTTGGATAAGCAGCAATTAGAAGAAAGACGAAATAAAAGTAGAGTTTTAAAAAACAAAGTTTGGAGGGCGAAGAGTAAAGCGATTAAAGATTTGTTTAATTCCAATGAATGGAGCATAGACAAGATAATCGAAGCTTTCAAGTCACAAGAGTCAATTGTGAGTTTTGTAAAACACAAGTTGGAAACTAAAACAACAAGTATGGAAATACCACCAGCTATCGGAACCAAGCTAAAATATCAGGATAAGGCTTTCTTTAGATGTTTTACAAATAGACACGAGACTCGTTCGGCACATCAAAATGAATTCATGCACTTACTAGAGAGAGCTACAGATAGATACAAACAAGCTTATGGGGCATACGTCATTAACAAGAAAAATAAAGACCAAATCTACGATAATTGAGAAAGAAATTAGGAATCGATTTTCTGACTAATACTGATTTTATCATTTTGGATAGTTTTGAGATAATGCAATTGATATTTTTCGTGGCGGGTTTTGCAAGATTACAGAATAATTTAAAATTTGAAGAGTTGAGAAAGAGAATAAATGAGTTGAAGAGTGACTTATTGATTCAACTACCGGAGCATTATGATTTGATTCCGAAAGAGATTAGAGAAGCTTTAGAATACACTTTACCAATTCGGGACAGAAGATTCACGGGTGAAGTTGTGAGTGGTCTGAGAGGGATATATAAATTTGATCGATTACCGGAGTCCTACATAGAAGATTTAAGAATACCGATCCCGAGTTATCCAAGCGAACTAAGAGAGGAATTTAAAAAATTTTTTCCTGTAACAGATAGAGCTGATCTAAAGAAGGTTAAGGATTGGAAACAGGATTTAAGAAAGTTCTATATTTTCTCTCAATTACCAGAATCATTTTTTGACTTACCACCAAAGAAATTGGAGTTGCCTTTGACCTATCAGGAGTTGACACCGAGCTTGAGAAGAATGTTTCCTTTCTGCCCTAAAGATAGTGAAGACTTTAAAGAACATGTGAACAAACTGAGAAAAGTCTACGCATTCAAATACCTCCCAAATGACTATGTGATTAATAAGAAGAGGTTACCCGAGAATCCAAGGGATTTAAAAATCAATGTTAAGGAGGGTTTCCCGATAAAAAGTAGAACTGAGGCTTTGAATTTTATAAAATCTATTCCGAGTTATTATAGAATACCAAATCCAATGCCGGCGAAATATATAGAGGTAAACTATACACAATTAGAAGACTTACCTGAAGAGTGGGAGGAGGTGAAGAAGGTGAATTTAACGGTCCCGATTACAAGCACGAAAGAGTTAAGAATAGCAGTTCAGGCTCTAAGAGAACACTATTTCTTCCATAAAGTACCAGAAGATTGGATTTGTATTCAAGATGGAGATAATAAAAATGAAGTGGATTCAGAGATAAACGGCTTCCCAAGCGATCTTGAGAAGCTAAATAAAGATTTAAAACAAAAAGAACCAGAGTCCCATTGGTCTTTTCCAATAACCTCACAAGACAAAGTACCTGAAGCGCTGGACTACCTGAGGGAAAAATATCCATTGGGTACTATACCTGAGTGGATCTTTGAAACAGAGGAACTACCTGAACCAAAGTGGGATATATTTGACGAACAACAAATCACAAACGAAGTGGTGGAAGATGTTGAAATGGACAATATTATTAATCATGATGAATAATAATAACAATAATACATTAGAAAACGAGACGCAAGTAAAGATAAAAAAAGAAAAAACAATTAAAAACGAAGAAACGAAAAAAGTTGAAAAAACAAAGATAATAGTAAAGGGAAAAATAGAAGTTTTGTCTATTTCAACATTAAATGTACAAGGCTTGAATGTGCCATTAAAGAGACAATTAATTTTTGAGTACTTGAACAAGGAGGGTATAGATATTGTGAGCGTAACAGAGACCAAATTGGCACAAAAGGAAGATTTGAGAAGATCTTTGCTCAATCAGTACTATTATGTATACACGGCGGCAACCCCAGAAGATTTAGGTTTAAAAAGGGAATCGGCAATGGGAACTGCATTACTCATCAAACCTTATCTTAGACATTACATACACGACATTGAAAGCTATTTGGGAACAGCGATTATGATAGATTTCTTCCTACCTGGAAACTTGAGAACAAGAATAATATCGCTATACCTACCATCAGACAAAATAGAAATATCCCTTAAAACACAAAATAAAATAAAGAAATGGATTTCAAACGCTAACAAGAAAAACATGAAGATAATAGTAATAGAAGATTTCAATAATAACATGGCAAGAGCAGATAGTAAAAGAAAAAAACAGATTTTTAAAACTATGAGTACAAGTAGGATATTAAGCTTATTAGAAGTAAACAAAATCCAGGATTATACATGGAAAAGAGATCAAATGGAGTCACAGATTGATGATATATGGACATCGAAGGAGATAGTTGTAGATATGTCCTATTCGATAATAGAAGAAGTGGAGCCTTCGGGAAGAGACCATAGAATGATAAAAGTACAATAGAAGCTAAAGAGGAAGTTTGAAGCGATAAGAAGAAAGAAAAAATCCAGAAAAGTTTTTAAGTATAGTAAAATGGACGAGGATAAATGGGAGGACTTCAGAACTGAAATAAAACAGAAAATTGAAGCATTAGAAATAAAAAAGATAACGGATGAAGCTTCCCTAAATAAAGCTTGGCACAAATTATATATCGCCATAAAACACTCAGCCGAGAAATATATCAAGTGGTTAAAGATATACAATAACTATTTTGGGGCAAGAACAAAGAAGGCATTAGAGCTACACCAAGGATTAGTCAAGATAAATAAACTTATAAGAAATTTGAAAGAAATAAAATCACATTCTCCACTTTCATATGAAGAAGTAACAAAAAGGTTTAACAAGAAGATAGTTTCTCTGACAACAAAGTTGGGAATAGAAATTATCAATATTAAAGAACAAGATCTCTGGAGCGAAAATATTAAACAATTAATAGAAAGTATGATAGAATTGAGGAAATCCATACAAATAACAAGACAAATAGAAAACAATAGCGAAATAAGAGAAGAAATTAGCCTAGCAGTAGAAAGAAGGCAAAACAACTTCCAAACTAATACTAAAAGAATGATAGATAGCATCTTAAAAAGGAAAAGAAACAGAGTCACATTTGACAATATAATAAAAGCA
>QKWP01000308.1:208910-270453 GCA_003550325.1 Gigaspora rosea
TCGCTAAGCGTCGTTAAGCGTCGCTAAGCGTCATTGAGTGTCATTGCACATCAATTTCGCATATCACTATTACTAAATACAGTTATTACAAAATTTTCTTATTAAGTTCTAATTTTCAAACTAATTTCTACCAAAATTAAAACCTATTCTATAACAATAGTAATTGTAAAAACATGTATTGTGAATTTATAAATTATTAATAAAATGGAAGAGGGAATGGACCTCGCTTTTAAAAATAAAAAAAAAAATTTAGTGCTTTAGATTTATACTGGTTTTTAGTTTCTAGTTAATAAAGAGTTTATGCTCCGGACACATACCGGTTTCCGGTTCCTAGTTTAGCTGAGCTACAACCACAAAAACAAGAGTGAAAATTAGAAGTGGAATTACTAAACAATAGTTAGAAGAGTGAAATGAACTTCATTATACTGATGGCACTTCTCTCGCTGGTTTTGACAATGAACTCGTTTTGCTTTTTTTTCTAATCTTAATACTCCTCTGATTTTCAATTGGTCATTTTTTGGGAAGAAATGAAACCGCAAATGGAACAGACCCAAGAAAAAGAATTAACCAAAATTACTGGCAAAATTAATAATACTCCTCTGATACCAACAGCAATATTTATTACTTGGCTAATTTTACCGGCCTAATATTTACAAACTATTTTGGGCTAAAAAATTCACGAGGTTTTGTATAATGGTCTAGTTCAAAGAATAAGTGCAAGTTCAAGAACAAATGCAAGAACACGACAAATGTTCTGTTATAGATAAAACATATGATTAATAAAAAAATTAGCAAATATCAAAAAAAGTTACATTCAACCAAATATTTATTGATTTCTAGAATTTTTGGTCAGAATTTTTGCCGTCCAGATTATCTGATAATCAATCAATTTTCTCAGTAACTTGTAGTTTTATATCGATCTACAACTATGATTATTATCAATGAGCTAAAACTAATATAGCAATATAATGTTTTCTTTTTGCAACTCTTATTTTTGGCATTTACCAATAAAACTAAGCTGCATACTATTTGTCATTGGAGTAATGAGCTTTGTAACAAACTTTTTATAGTTAGCTTATACCGATTCAAACTAACCCACAATATATTGCAATTACTGATATAGCGAACAAATAATGGAAAGTCGGTGCGTTAACAATTATTAACCCGGGTTCAACCCGGGTTGGGTTGGGTTGGGTCAGACCTGGGTCGGGTTTGACATGAGGCGGGTCAGACCCGGGTTGGGTTTGGCATAAGGCGGGTCAGACCCAGGTCGGGTTTGACATGAGGTGGGTCAGACCGGGTCGGGTTTTGACCCAAGTGGGTCTGATCCAGGTCAGGTCCAAACCCAACCCAACCTGACCCATTAAGACCCCTAGTTTAGGGTTAGAGTAAGGGTTAGTTTAGGGTCAGGGTAGTGTGTTTTAGCGAAGAGCTTCTAATCCAAAATTTCGTAAGGAATTTTTTTTGTTAGAGCATAAGAGATGGTTTCATAGACAAGATTTAGCATTATGGCTGATTTTTGAAAAAAAATCATAATCGCTTCGATCTCATGTTACACCTGATTCTGAATTCTTATTGGTTGATCAGGAGTAGCGATACATCGCCATGCCGATAAATATAATAATTCTTACTTTAAAAACTTTTACTAATTAAGGAGGTCGGCTAAAGCGGAGTGAAATTTGGTTAGGGTTAGGGTTACCTTTTTGATGCAATTATTGTTAGAAGGTTATATAGATATCAATAATGTAATTTATGCAGTGTGTCGATCATATATTGAATTAACTCCGCTTTAGTCGACCTCTAATTAAGGGTAGGGTAAACGTAGATCATTTTTCATATGATCTGCATGGTATTACAGATTTTTATATAGTAAATAAAAATTAGCCACAAGCAAAATTTTTTAATGCTCTAACGAATTTTTACCAAAATTTCACAACATGCAGATAAGAACTTTCTATTTATGGTAATAATAATTTTGAAACTTGTTTTATTTGAGAAAATTCTACTTCGAATATTACCGAAGTTTACCTAGATGGCTCTATGTTTTTCCCAGGTGACACAAAGGGACCAAATAGTTCAGTAATATTCGAAGTGGAATTTCTCAAATAAAACAAGTTTTGAAATTATTATACTAAAAATAGAAAGTTCTTATTAGCACGTTGTGAAATTTTGGTAAAAATTCGTTAAAGTATTAAAAAATTTTGCTTGTGGCGAATTTTTATAATCTGTAATACCATGCAGATCATATGAAAAATGATCTACGTTTACCCTACCTTTAAATATGAAGTGCATATTTTCAACTTGTAGAATCTCGAATTTCATAAAAATATATTGAAAATTCGTAAAGATATTACTATTTTTGTTAATTCAAATATCTATGTTTTTGCAAGTTTTTTCTAAATTTTAAATGCTTTTAAAAAAACTTTTTCAAAATAAAACTTCAAAATGCTACTAAGTAGGTTAAAAAATATAGTATTCAGCTATTTTTATTTAAATTTTATCAAAAATGAATTAATATTGGTAAGATATTTAGATTTTTAATTTTATTTTCAGATTTAGGTTTTCTAAAATTTCCAATTTTGATGAAATAAAAAAATTATAGTACTACTCTAATTTTTACAAGTTTAAATGAAACAAGTTACTGTGTACTATTAAAAGTAATAGATAACTAAATAAAACTTTATTTTCTAAAATTTCAAGTTATTTGGTTTGATTTTTATTTCAGAATAGTTTTTTTAATTCAAAAATATTAATATTTCTTTGTAGGTTACTTTTTTGCATATATTTTAAACATATTTTGATAATAAAAGCAAATTTTAATAATAAAATATCAAAAAACATCTTATGAAACTAATATTTTTTCAACTCATAGCTTTTGTTAGTAACTCAAAGTTGATTGTCTTAATAAAATTTTGTTTAAATTGTATTGTTAGCCTTTTTTTATTAGAAAACATCTATATTTCTTTGAAAATTATTTTTTAAATACATTTTGAATCATATTTTAGCTATAACAAAAAATTTTATTAATAAAATAAGGCGATAAAAAAATATAAACTGGTTTTTATGTCTGGCCAGGTCCAAAAATTGCTAAGTACAATTTTTTTTATACCAAAATAGATAATTAACCAATCAAAATGCATGATTGTTGATAATCAGAATATATTAATAAATCAATATAACAGTCAAGAAACTCTTGTCGCAATTTTCTAATATATCCATTAATACTAAGATCAAAAGGATAATTATTAAAAGGCCTTTGGTTAGTTGATATCCCTGAATTCATATCTGATATATGCCTGCAGCTTGTATAAAATTCTGATCTTGCAAGATTCTGGAATAATTTATCAACAATCACTTCACAGACAACTTAGTTCATTGACAATTAATTAATTTTCTGTAACCAATAATTAATTCACAAATAAGTTTATTTTATTTAACCGGTAGTTCATTTCACAGACAAGTTTTTTATAAACTGTACTCTTAATGACAATACTAGAATTGCTTTGTATATGAAATGAACTATTGGTAATTATATTGTTTATGAAATGAAATTGTCTGTGAATTAATCGTTAATAAAATAAACCTTGTCAGTAAATTAATTGTTGATAAACTAAATTATCTGTGAAGAGGATTGATTGGAAATGCTCGGAGGTAGGCTTTCTCAAGGGCCGGGTAGAGCTGGGTACTGGCAGTATCCTAACCCTATCTGTCTATATAAGGGCTCAACTATTTGAGCCCTACCCCTAGGGCTCAGAATTTAGTACCCATGCCCGGTTCAAGTACCCTCTGAACTACTTACAGGATACTCATATGTAGTTTATAAGCAGACTAGCTAATACAAAACAATATTCGAATAACTAATTTTAAAAATAACTTATACAATTTTATACAAAGTAAAAAAAATTGATACAAACATGGTTTCTAGTTTCAAGCGTTGGTAGTTTAGTACATTAGTAATTAGTGTGTTGGTTGATTAATTAGTGTGTTGGCAGGTGTGCATTGTTATATTAGCGTTAGTAATCAAGGTATCAGTATGATTCATACTTATATAGATAAGCTTATGAAATATAGTAGATGTGAACATACCAGGTACGAATCTACCATTATCATTGTCGTTAAAGAAAAATTTTTTTGTTAATAGATTCTTGATTATAGTTGGTTGGTTGTTTGGTAATGGGTACCCGTAGGGCACAAAGATAGGGTACTAGCCCTACCTGGGCTTGATGCTTTGAACTCTAAAAATTAATACTCTAGCCCAGCTTGTATGGTACTACCTGTAGGGTACCCGTGGGCAACCCAAGCCCTTGCGGAAGCCTACTCGGAGCAATATACATAATGACTCCATAAATATCACCTGACTTTTTTAAACAGTTCCGGTTCCATTAATTGCATATTGATGGGTTTAAAATTAAAAATTGTGTTAATGTAATTTTAGGCAAGTATAAAACTTCAAGCAATTTTCAACTTAAAGCACAATATATTCGTTTATTTTTGTATCTTGAGCCAATCTATATATTTTAAGTTCATAATTCTATAAAATGCATTTCTTATGATTGTCAAATTTTATTAATTATGTGAATAAATTAGTTCAATAATTGTTAAATAAGTTGTACAATTAATAGTGATTTACCCTTTTAAAGATTAAAAAGGCTTTTCATAGAGCCAGTCAAGACCTTGAATGTAATTGTGCTGAATAGTTTATGTTTATGAGATCTTATATAATTATCTCAAAAATCAATTTGTATATAGTACTTTTCAATATTTTCTAGTCTATAAGATGGAAATTATTTGATTATTATCCCTTAAACCATCCAGGTCCAGCGGGCAAATTTGGCTGCTTAAATTTTATAAATTCATATCTGATCTATTTTTTTAAAAAATCAAAATATTTTATAATTTTTTTTTAAATAAAAACTATAATTATATACTATTTAAAACTTTTTTTTATTTGCTTAATATTTATAAAAAATTTGAAGTTGCCTATAAAAGAAAAATTTATAATTTTTTAAAAAAATTTAAATTTTAAAAATTTTTTCTGTTTTTTTTAGTTTTACTCAATAAAAATATAAGATAGACCCCCTATTACCTTAATCCAAAGTTGTAAACAATTTAAAATTACACTACTTTTATTATTAAAACTTTTACAACTTTTTAAGCAAAATTTGAACTTTACTTAGTAGTAACTACAAAATTTCTCTTCGAGAACATATAAAATTTTAAGAAACTTTTTAAAATTTTAATAGTAAAACTAAAAAATAAGTTTTTTTAAAAATGTAATATCTTTATCAAAATTAAAGATAGAATGATAAAATTTAAATATATTATATATAAAAGGAATATCTTTAATTTTATTCAATAAATAGGGGGGGTTAAGCTTAAATAAATTTTAAGAAAACTCAAAAAAACTTTTTAAAAATAATTTTAGCAGTCAAATTTGCCTGCTAGACGGTTTAAGGGATAGGTTCATACTGTGCCGTTCTAAATTGAAGCTGTTTATATAAACATTATTATCATTGCTGCTTGTATCTAGAGTAAACTAGAATTTGTGATATATATATATGTATATCAATATATAGTCTTTATAACAATTGCATAGTAAAAGTTTGAATTTTATATCAGTGCAGTATGATTTTCAGGAAAATTTTTTCTAAAACAGTCAAATCGGTACAAAACATGTCGAACTTCAGAGAAAAATTTTAAATTCAAATATACTATCTTTATTTAGGAACTATCATTTTTAATTTTGTAGTATAATTAATCAAAGTTAATTTTGCCATTACATCTTTTTTTTTTTGCCTTTTTTTTTTAAAAAACAAAAGCTTTATTAATATTTACTTGCGCATGCGCATAATAATATTAGACATGTCATGTATTCTAGTTCATTCAAATTCAGATTCAAATATTATATTAACTTTCTTATAATATGCTAGGACCCCGAGCTATTAGTATATAGGTCAGTGAACTAGATGCATAGCCAACTTAATAATTTTTTTGAATGTAAGATCTTAGATTGCTTAGAAATCAACAAAATTTTAAAAAAAGTTAGATATTCTATTTGCATATTTTTTAACTAAATTTAAAACAATTAGAGATTGCAAATGCTTATTTTTGGTACCGATAGGGCATGGCTTACTACCATAGATTCCTAAAAATAAGCTATCTTTTTTTAGATTTAAAAAATCAGAAGTTTATTTTGAAGTATTATAACTTTTTAAGAAATTTGTACACAATAAGGAGATAGCTTATTTTAGAGATATAAATCCTAAAAAGGTTTATTTATCTCAATGTTACTTTTAAAATTTATTTCACGTACTAATACGCATTCCGATATAAATAAATACAAATACCTTTTTTATTATTATAATAATAATATAAATTAATTTTAAATTTTAAAAGCCATTGTAAGAGATCTAATAATCCAAATTTAACGATTTTGGTACCTTTCGAATCGTCTTATTGATTCGAATTGAATGGTACCAAAATCGTTAAATTTAGATCACTGTAGCACAAGATATTAATAATTTTATAATTTTTATAAAATCTTAACGATCTTGATAATCAGTGATCTAAATTTGTTGATTTTGGTACCATTCGATTCGTCTCGATGAGATGGTTCTAATGATACCAAAATCATCAAAATTGGATCACTATATCACAAGATATTTACAAAAAACATTTGTAACGCAATTTAAATAAAGATTGTTATACTGTATAAAATTACGTTACAAACCGTTTTCGTAAATATCTTGTGATCTAGTGATCCGATTTTGATGTTTTTGGTACCATCAGAACTGTCTCATCGAGACGAATCAAATAGTATCAAAATCATCAAAATTGGATCACTATAGCACAAGATATTAATAATTTTATAAGTTTTATAAAATCTTAATGATCTTGATAACCAGTAATCCAAATTTGATGATTTTGGTACCATTCGATTCGTCTCAATGAGACGGCTCTAATGGTACCAAAATCATCAAAATCGGATTACTAAATCACTAGATATTCACAAAAACAGTTTGTAATATAATATTATACAGTATGACAATCTTTATATAAATTGCATTGCAAAAGTTTTTCATAGATCTCTTGTGATCTAGTGGTCTGATTTTGATGATTTTGGTACCATTAGAACCATCTCATCGAGACGAATCGAATGGTACCAAAATCGTTAAATTTAGATTACTGTAGCACAAGATATTAATAATTTTATAATTTTTATAAAATCTTAACGATCTTGATAACCAGTGATCCAAATTTGATGATTTTGGTACCATTCGATTCGTCTCAATGAGACGGTTCTAATGGTACCAAAATCATCAAATTGTAACGTAATTTTATACAGTATAACAATCTTTATATAAATTGCGTTACAAAACTTTTTCGTAAATATCTTGTGATCTAGTGATTCGATTTTGATAATTTTGGTATTATTAGAACCGTCTCATCGAGATAAATCGAATGGTACCAAAATCATCAAATTTGGATCACTGGTTATCAAGATAGTTAAGATTTTATAAAAATTATAAAATTATTAATATCTTGTGCTACAGTAATCTAAATTTAACAATTTTGGTACCATTCGATTTGTCTCGATGAGGCGATTCAAATGGTACCAAAATCGTTAAATTTGGATTATTAGATCTCTTACAATAGTTCTTCAAATATTTAATTAAATGCTATATAAAGGGTAGCTTATTTTTAAAGTTAAAAAATTTTATTATTGTTTTTAATTTAAAAATATAGGATGGGTTATAGAGATTTTTAAGTTTTTTGTTTAAATTAAAAAAGTAACTTATTTTTAGAGTAAAAAATATTTTATTATAAGTCAGATAATATGTTTGTTTATTTTTAATAAATTTTTATATGTCATATGGTAAAAATGCTTATTGATATTAATAAAATGCTTGCTTAGAGCTATTATAAAAATTTTTAAATTTTTTGTGACCTATATACTAATAGCTCGGGGTCCTAATATGCTAAATATTTTAGAAAAAGCTTCCCAAAAGAACACTTATCATACTAAGCAGATATAAAATTTAAACCTTTACACTTTGCTATAAAGACGTTTATTTCACAGAATTAAACTATAATATTGATATATATACATCGCTTATTCCAATTCACTTATGTACCTGATATCTTCAGTCATGTTATATTGATTTTGTTACAATTTATACAGTAATTTAGCAATCAAATTATTTAAGTTATTCAAGATCATATTGCTAATTCAATTTGGAAATTGAGTATAATTATTATTCATTTCTTGTTTAACTTTTTATTCAAATTGATTTAGTCTCTAAGTGCAGCGAATATTTATTGGTCAAAGTGTTTAATATGAGCTGCTCACTTCTTATTTAGCTTCTTATTCATACTAGACTAGTATACATATGATCAATTATTATTGCTCAATTAGATAACTTTGTTTGAGCGAAAAAAATATATATGGAAATTCCATTCACTATTAATTACAAGCACTATATAATATATATTAGAAAACTAGACTCTAAAAGAATATTCTATCTGTCTTATAATCTATTTCATCTTCGCACAGACTAAAAAGAATCACATGACTATAGCAATAATCTGTTTATTAGTATTATGTAGCGATATGGATGTTGTTATATACTCGTAGGTTCTCACACTGCTATTGCAGCTATGGAGCCTAATTATCAATTTTTGAGGTCCTTGTACTGCTATTGCAGTCGCAGAGCTTAATCATTAAATATAAGTTCCTTGCACAGTTATTGAAGCTGTGAAACCTAATTACAATATGAGGTTCTTGCACTACTATCGTAGCATGAAGCCTAAATATCAACTTGAGAACCTTGCCTAATCATTAGCAGAAGTTCTTGCACTACTATTACAGACACAAATACTAATTAGGGGGTATCCATAAATAACATTATACAAAAGTGGTTGGACGAATGATAATGTTTTTCTCAATAAGTAGGGGGGTCAAAAAAATATAGCGTAATTTTTTTAAAAAAATTGTCTAAAAATTGAACCAGTGGTCCAAATTTAATGCTTTTGGTACCATTCGATTCGTCTTAGTAAAAGGAGTCGAATAGTACCAATTTCATCTCATTTGGACTACTGGATCAAAAGTTAATGGCCAAATACTATTGGTTATTATGTTTTCTTATAAAATTACTATAAAATTAATAGTTTTTTGTAAATAACTATTGATCTAGTAATCCAAATGAAATGATTTTGGTATTATTGGATTCATTTCACTGAGATAAATCGAATGGTACCTAAATCATCCAAATCGGATTACTATATCACAATATATTCAAGTTTTTGTAAAATTTTATATATAAACATACGGATTTTGAAAATTTTTTTATATAGTAAAGAGTAGAGTTCCGAACCGGATGCAATTTCTTCACCTGGGTCACCTGTGTGAATTGAAATCAGGTGACCGGATGAAAACAGATTATATATATGTTATATGTCATTTATTGATTCCTGCCAGTTCAGAATCATTTTTGAATCAACGAATGGTTGTCACTTATTAATAAAGCGAAAATAAAAATAAAAAACAAACATTTACTATTTACAGTTTATTCTTTCGTTTAGAATAATAATCATAATAATATAAATTTGTAAATTTCTTAAACAAATACTAGAAATTTGACAAGTCGCTGGTTTAAAAGTTGAGAATCAGTAATTTATTTGTAAGATTGTAAAGATAAAGCAAAACTAAATGAAATCATGTACTCTAACTTTGTGAATTTGCAAAATATCTATATCTAACATCAATAAGGTGAAACAAAAAATAATTGCCCTGTGAAGATATTTGTTTTTGTTAAGGCAAATGTTAATAAGTCATATACTCTCAGTCAATTCAAAGTAAAGTTTCGAGTCAAATAGCAATAAAGTAGGCTTTGCTATTAAATGAAGTGGCATGATTTAATATACAGAACGAATTACTGGATTATTCAACATGAATTAACATACCAACCGATTTGACCCGGGTTTCAAATCAGTGACACGGGTCACTCGTTTAGACACGGACGACCCGGTTTACTATAACCCAGTTCTGAACTCTAGTAAAGAGAGGGTCAAGCACTACTATAAGAGAGTATATAACGTATTATGGATGCCCCCTTATCAATGTGAGGTTCTTGTCTAATAACTATTAAACATATGGCCTCACACTGCTATCGCAACCACAAAGCCTAATTAATATTTTGGAGTTCTTGCCTTATGACCAAATAAGAGGTTTTGCACTGCTAACACAGCCATGGAGCCTAATCAATAATATACAAGAGCCTTGAACTACTATTGTAGCCACAGAGCCTAGTATAAATATGATATTCTTGTACTGCTATTACAGTCATAGTACTAGAGTTTGAGGTATGTGTAAAAAATTAGGCATGCCTTAGAGCAGTATTGTACATTTTTACTGTCCCGGCCTTTTTTTGCCATATTCCAACGTCCCAACGTCCCAAGTGTTCCAACTATGTCCCAAGTCTTAATAATTAATAAATTAATTTAAAAAAATATATACAAGTTACTCTCATTATAGTGAACTTTTGATATAGTGAAGACTAATTAAAATCTCGATATAGTGAAGTTGGACCCAAAGCAGTCTATATAAAATTCTCTCAATATAGTGAATTTACTAATAAACTCTCGATATAGTGAATTTTTTAAAACTTTTTATTAATAGAACCGACCACTTTACTATAACGAGTTTGACTTGTAATTATATATTTTTTTAGATGCTGAACACATGTTTAAAAAAATTTAATTAGATTATTTTAATAAAATTTTAAGTAATTTTAATTTATAAAATTGTCCCAGAATGTCCCAAAATGTCCCAATGTATGTCCCAACTGTCCCATGTACAACACTGCCTTAGAGGGCATGCCCTGAGTTGTGGCATGCCCCTTATGCCCATAGGCATGCCCTTTTCATATAAAAATACTATAGGCAGCACTTCGCGCCACCTATTTTATTTATTATTTTTTTTTTAGTTTGCACTATAATTATTGTTTTTTATTATAGTTTATAGTAAAAAATTTTAAATACACCAGGACGGCCTTTAAATTTATAGATTATGTAAGTAATACTACTATTATTGTTGTATTTATAAATTTATAGGCTATAACAGTGGTATTTTTCTTACATAACCTGTAAATTTGAAGGCACCCTGTTGGATTCGTTTATAGTAAAAAATTTGTCATGAATTATTGTAAAAACTTCTTACAACAACATATAATATTGCATAGTTTGTATTAGAATTTCATAGTAGGGTCATTTATGTTATACAAACAAAGACAGAGGCATGGATTAGAGTGTCCAGTTTTTTGTCTGTACAGAATCTGTACAAATATGTACAAATTCTGCTGATTCTGTTAAAAAAAACTGAATAAGCAAAAAAAGCAGAATTATCATTATTATTTATTTATTTTTTTATATCAAAGTTCCTGCTCTGGGTGAGAGTTTATTTAATCAATCCTGTAGATCAAGAGCACCTCTTAGGGCGCCCTACAATTGAGTTACATTGAATGAGAGTACAACTAGCCACACGCAGTGTTGTCACTTGGACACTTTTTGGACATTTTGAACATTTTTTCAAATTAAAATTACTTAAAATTTTATTAAGATAATCTATTTTATTTTTTCACCAATGAGTCCAGCACCTAAAAAAATATATAATTATATATTTTTTTAAATTACTTTATTGATTAGTTAAACATGGGACATAGGCTTGAACGATTTTGGACAATCTTGGATGTTGGACAAAAAACATAGTATGGACACGTCCAAGTGACAACACTGGCCACACGTACAACTTTTGGTTGTCTAATTGAAGTAGTCCGCCCGAAGGTTCTATACTAGTTGCCATACCTACAACTCAACTAGGGAATTGCCTATTTAAACTCTCTGGTCCAAGCTTCGCATGTCAATCCTACTTGTATCACCAGCACAGCCCTCCGATACATTAGTCAGTCGAAGACAGTTCCAGATGCTAACTACATCCTCTTAGGACTAATTTATTCTTGCGGTACACTTGGTAGAGTAGTCCCTGTCCCACACAGGTATTACCTACATATCGGTAACTTACACACTCACCAAGGCAAGCAACTTGCAGTCAGGAAATACCTAACCGCTACTATTACCTACTTCTGCTCTTGTAAGGTTTATTCCAACCCAGTACCGACCATCCCTTTCCTATCAGTCTTTTACTAATACGTCCCAGACTTCCAATTCAGTTGGCCCAGAAGGATCGATCTACCTGGCATTAGATACCATTATGGTTTTTCTCCCCCTGGTACCTACTTCTATAACATAGGTCTTTTTCTTCCGGTACCTGATCTAGCGGCCAGGTTGGTAGACTTGTCTCTGAGGTCGATGTCCGGTTCTTCGGCTCCAGTTCAATATTCCAGTTTTGGTAGCACCGTCAAAGATCTTTGCTACTTCCTTACTCAGGTCTTGCCAAATGGGTTTCCGTTTCGCCGATTCCTTGGATTTGTCTGTATCACGAGGCACAACTTTGCCCGAAAGCTCCCATTCGAGATGGTTACCAAGGACTACAGGTAATGTATCCAACTGATCGACAGGAAAGGTTACCGGAACACAGGTCTATTTTTCAAAAGCGTCACCAGTGGGATTTGAACCCTAGCATTGCTACTTTGGGGGTGCCAACTTACCAACTTCTCTAAGTCACCACACCCTTATCATTATTATTTATAAATGTTTAAATATAGTATCGTAAGTAGCGAAATTATTATTTTATATTAAATTATCTATCGGTTAGTCATATCTTTAAATTTTAATTGGTTAAGCAGATTATAAAAAAAGACAGAACAAAAGCAGTAATTTAATGTCTTAAAAAAACAGATTTCTGAATATTCTAGCTTGAGTAGACTTGGTCTGAGTAACTAGGGTTGAAATAGAGCTCTAGATTATATCACGAGGCTATAATATGAGGACACAGGATTTGGACTTATCGAGAAGTTATTGGGCTATAATAATAACAGTTTATTTAATTATTTATTGGAGAAATTACTAACAATAACACTTTTACTTTAATTTCAAAGGTTATTACTCTGCAACATTGAACTCTAAAGCTTTAAACTCTACTGAGTTCTTGCTTTTTAGACTTCCTTTCTTGTGAAGACAAAAGATATCATATTTATACTTTTTCTAATTCTACTCTCTATTTGTTCTAACAAGTTATCAGTTGATATATTTGATATTTAATATATTTAATATATTTGATATATTTGATATATTAGATATATTCGATTAAATATATCAAATTGTCAAACAGGTGGGAAGGGGCATCTATAAATAACATTATACAAGAGGGGTTGGACGAATGATAACGTTTTTCTCAATAAGTAGGAGGGTTAAAAAACTATGTAATTTTTTTAGAAAAAATTGTCCAAAAATTGAACCAGTGGTCCAAATTTAATGGTTTTGGTACCATTCGATTCATCTCTGTGAGAGGAGTCGAATAGTACCAATTTTATTTCATTTGGACCACTAGCTCAAAAGTTATTAGCCAAATACTATTAGTTATTATATTTTTTTATAAAATTACTATAAAATCAATAGTTTTTTGCGAATAACTATTGATCCAGTGATCCAAATAAAATGATTTTGGTATCATTGGATTTGTCTCACTGAGACGAATCGAATGGTATCTAAATCATCTAAATCTGATTATTGTGTCACAATATATTCAAATTTTTGTAAAATTTTATATAAATATACGGATTTTGAAAAATTTTTTTATATAGTAGAGGGGTGGTCAAGCACTACTATGAGGGGTACATAACATTATTTATGGATGCCCCCGAACAAGTAATTTGGAGATTATATCAACTACATTAATTTTACTAAATATACATATTTGATTAAAAATAAACGACTAAAAATAGAAACAAGAATAAAAGAATAATAAAAATAAAAAATCAGCATGACTTTTTATTATTACAATACTTTGGTTCTACTTGTTATTTTAGTGATATTACTTCTAACATGCTGACCAATCAAATATGACACATATATCACATGACTAGGTATACTTAACGGCCAAGTAGCATGCTTATAAGCATGTCTCCAAAGTATGCCCAAAAGGCATGACCATGCCCCTGTGCCTCAAACCCTACATGGTACCTAATTTCAAACATGAGACCCTTGCAATATTATCACTATAGATACTAGTAAAAGTAATTTCACCAATTTCACCAATTCACCACCAATTTCCCAATTCACTACCAATTTCACCAATAGTAGTAAAAATTATTCACTACATTTTAACACATTTCACTAGTATCTATAGTTATCACAGCTGCAGTGCCTAATGAATATTAATTTACAATATAAAGTTCTTGTCTAATCACTACTTTAGCAGATACAAAACCTAATCATTAAATATAAATTTTGTTTGCACTACTATTGCAATCACAGAGCTTAATCTACAATGTGAGATCCTTGTATTGCATCTGCAAAGCTTCATCATCTATTAGAAGGTCTGTGCACAGCTATTGTAGCAGCCTAAGAGGTCTTTACATACTTCTGAAGCTACCGAATCTAACTATACCTTGCACTACTTTATAGTTGTAATGCTAACCTCAAATAAAAAATCCTTATACTTCCTTAATTTATTACTGAGCGAAAGGCAGGATGATAGGACCAGTCTTTCATTAGCAAAAATATATATGTGTAAACTTGCACAAGTTTTTATGGTATGTAAGAAAATCGTAAATTTACGTAATATTTAGTGTAAAATTGCATAAATTTTACGATGTGTAAGAAAATTGTAAATTTGTATAAAAATTTTCCATAAGTTTACGATTTTCTTATGGTGTATAAGAAAGTTGTAAATTTATATAAAATTTTTACATAAATTTACAATTTTTTATATAGTGCAGGAAAGCTTAACTAGATATTGTTTCAATTTTGTATATGCAGTGTAACCTTAATTAGCCAATCAAATTGCTATAATAGGTAATACAAATTTAATTAAAAATTTTTTAAAAAAATTTATTATTTAAATTTGAATTTTGATTGGTCAAAAATTTTTTATAATAAAAATCAAAGATTTTGATTGGTCAAATTAAAAATCATATATGTTTCAATTTTTTTTTTAATATTAAGGTGACCACTTAGGTACCCTAGCACTTTATTGGTACAAGCGGGTTGGCCCAGTCAGTATGACTGTGCTACATGTTACATTTGTATAACGAGAGTACAACTAGCCACACGTACAACTTTTGGTTGTCTAATTTAAGTAGTTCGCCCGAAGGTTCTACACTAGATGCCATACCTGCAACCCAACTAGGGGCTGCCTATTTAAACTCTTTGGCTTCTACCCATGTTCAATGTTCCTTCCAATATACTCTTTCACAGAGTAATTTGCTGTTAAAAGTACCCTGAGGCTTTAGCCAAACACCTATTGGAGGGCATTTGCCTTTGTGGTAAACCTGGTAGAGCGATACCTGTTCCTCACAGGTATTCGCCTACACTTCGGTAACTTATACATTCACCAAGGCAAACAACTTGCAGTCAGGGGGATACCCTGCAACCGCTACTATTACCTACTACTGCCCTTGTAAGGTTCACTCCAACCCCGGTACCCACTATTATTTTCCTACTGTTCCTTCACCGATATATCCCAGACTTCCAATCCAGCTGGCCCGGAAGGGTTGATCTACCTGGCATTAGGTGCTATTATGGTTTTTCTCCCTCTGGTCCCCAATTCCTTAACATGGGCCCTTTTCCTTCGGTGCGACTCCGGCGGCCATGTTGGTAAACCTTGTCCCCAAGGACAACGTCCGGTTTTCTGGTTTCGGTCCAATATTCTAGTTTTGGTAGCACCGTCAAAGATCAGAACTACCTCCTTACTCGGAACTTGCCAAATGGGTTTCTGTTTCTCCGGTTCCTTGGATTTGTCTGTATCACAAGACACAACTTTGCTCGAAAGCTCCCATTCAAGATGGTAACCAAGGACTACAGGTGATGTACCCAACCGATCAACAAGAAACAGTTATCGGAACACAGGTCTATTTTTTCAAAAGCGTCGCCAGTGGGATTTGAACTCAAGACCTGCCACTTGAGAGGTGACAACTTACCAGCTTTCCTAAGTCACCACACTCTATACATTTAAATTTTTTATTTTTAATATAAAAATAGTCTAACTTTAAAGCTATTAACTTCTTATAGAGATTATATTTTTAAAATTTGACTGGTAATTTTTCTTAAAGAACAAAATTACCAGTTAGTTTTTTAAAATTTTAATTTTTTAAAGAGTTAATAGATTTTAAAGTCATCTATTATAATGGCAAGTTAAGGTTTCCTGCACTATAGTACGTAAGAAAATTGTAAACTTACATAAAATTTTTACATAAATTTACGATTTTCTTATAGTGCATAAAAAAATAAAAAAATCATTTTACACTAATTTTCGAATTATTTCGAAATGAATCAATGCTTAACTAATATTTTTAAAATATTTTGATAATTGAGTGTTTTTGACTGTAAAAAAAAAAACAAAGTTCAAAATCTCTTAAGCCCATTTAATCTGTAAGCTACCATAGATTATACAAATATATTCCACAAAATGTGTAAAAAAAACTTAAAAAATAAAGCCGTTTTGCGTGAATTTTTATCCCTCTCTACCTTTTACTCTCTCTCTTTTTTTTTTCTCTCTTTTTTTTTCTCTTTCTTTTTTTTTTTAATATTTCGAATACTTTCGAAATATTTTTGAATGATCTGTAGCCTGGATCATATCAAGGACGCGTTAAATATTTTCAAAATGTTCAATGATTTTTGATGATTGTACTACAAAATCAAATTAGATCTTTTTTATATCTTCTATTAATTTTACATTGTTTCTTCGTTTTCCTTTTGTTTTTTTTGGTTTGTTTCATTTTTTTTAGTTTTGTTTTGTTTTTTTTTTATTTTTTAATTTTTAAATTTTTTTATTTTATTTCTATACTTTACTACTAGCACTTTGCAAAAAATTCAACAACTTTTCGGCACTTTGCGCAAACCAACTCAGCCTTTCAACACTTTGCAAGAACATACTCCAGCAATTTCTAAATTTCAAAAATGCAAATTTTTGCAAGTTTTTGTTTTTGCCAAGGTTTCATTTTATTTATTTTTCATTTCATGTTTTTTGTTTTTNCTCAGCCTTTCAACACTTTGCAAGAACATACTCCAGCAATTTCTAAATTTCAAAAATGCAAATTTTTGCAAGTTTTTGCAAGTTTTTACAAGCTTTTGCAAGGTTTCGTTTTATTTATTTTTTCGTTTCATGTTTTTTGTTTTTGTTTTTTTGCTTTATTTTTATTAATTTATTTTATTTTGGCACTTTGCGAAAACTTTTAACGATTTCTGAATTGCAAGATCACGAACTCTTACTTTAAGGAAATGGAGATTGGAGCTTCATTTATTTTTTTATTTAGTTTGCTTTTATTTTTTTTTTTTTTTTTTTTTTTTTTTTTACTTATTTTTTTAATTTTATTTTATTTTATTTATCCTTTACTTTTTTCAAAACTTTGCAAAAAAATGACTTGACTTTTCCGATACTTTACAAGAACACCAATTCTAACGCTTCTGGCATTTTGCAAGAAGTTGCGAATATAAGTGAATATAATCGAATATAAGCGAATATGAGCGAATATAAACAAATATAATTGTTTATTTTTTTTTGTTTTTGTTTTTTTTGTTATTTTTTTCGGGTTTGTTTTTTGTTTATTTTTTTTTTACCAGCACTTTTTAGAAAATTGTGAATATAAACGAATATTAGCAAATATAATAGTAAACAAAGAAGAAGAAAAATAATAGCTAACTACAGGGTAAGAAAATAAGTGTATAGAGCTAGTATTATGCAATGAAGTGTGAAAGTAGTTTAAAATATTACTATTTTCATTTTCGTTTTTTTTGGTTTATTTTTTTTTGTCATTTTTTTTATTTTAGAAAGTAGCGAATATGAGTGAATATTAGCGAATATAAGCAAATATTATAGTTAAAACAAAGTAGAAAAGAAATAATAGCTAACTGCAAGGTAAGAAAAATAAGTGTTTAGAGCTAGCATTATGTGACAAAGTGTGAAAGGTTTCAAAATATTACTATTTTTTTTGTTTTTGTTTTTTTCATTATTTTTCCGATTTTAGTTTTTTTTTGTCATTTTTTTTATTTTTTCGTAAAAAAGTATAATAATATATGTATAATAAAATAGATAATATTGATTAAAAATATATATAAAATTAAAATATAATGTATAATAATAATAAATAAAAAATTATAAAATTTTATATTAAATTGCGAAACCTTGTGAAAATATGCAAAAATATGCAAAAATATACAAAAATCTGTAAAACAGTTAAAAAATTTGCAAAAAGCATAATTATGTGAATTTTATTATTAATTGATTATTAATTGATTATAATATCATAATATATCTTTGATTTACGCCAGTTTTTGCTAGTTTTGCAAGTTTTCAATCTTTGTTATTCATAATATTTTTGCTATATTTCGAATTTACTATGCCATAAAAGTTTGTAATTATTATACCTTCGTAATACTCCAAAGTTACTATAGTGTAAACTTTTGTAATTATTACTCCTATATAATACTCCGAACTAATCGTAAGTTTTTCATAAGTTTACCTCTGCGTAAAAACTTACGGAAGTTTACGCATATTTTTTTTTGCTGATGTTACTAAAAGACAAGCGGTAGTGAAAATGAAGATAATCTACTCTACTAACTAATGGTCATTAAATATCTTTTACATTTAAATTCTGTATTTGTAATTTGTATATGAGTAAATATTTATTTACTAACCAATATTATTTAAAATTTTGTATATTGTCCTAAAAATACATCGTAAAGTATACAAATTTACAGACTCCAATTAAGATCTTAAAATCTTTAAAAATTTTTTTTTACTTTAAATTATAGTATCTTATATTTAATTGTATATTCGATATCTATTTAAGTATCTGAATTCGGTACTAATTATTGCACAGCTATCTAGTTTTTTTTAGTCGCAATTATACAATTGGTCATAAATTATAACCAATCTGATGACCTTGAGTGATTATGCATAATAACTAATAAGAGTACTATAATTGATCAATGATCTATTACTAGTTATTACTTATAAAAATTTTTACATATATAAAAAAAACCTCTAAGTGCCCGGGTCCAAAAATTTTTTAAATGTTATATAACCAGTTTATTTTATTTGTATTGCCTAATTAAAGCTATCTTATAAAACTTATATTTTTTGTCATATAGGACCCTGAACATTTAGTATAAAGGTCATACTTGTTTTTTTTTTTTAGCAAAAACTCCTGAAATTTGAGAAGCAAAAAACAGTTTTTGCCAATTATCTTGGCATCCAATAGACCAATTTGAACAAACTTTTTTTTAAAATGAAGCTCTCATTAAGGCGCATCTAACAAAAAAAAGCTATTCAATTCTGATCACTACATCAAAAGTTATTTAAACAAATATATTTTGTCATTTTCAGCAAATTGGGTCAAAATTGTATATGGGTGATGGACTAGGAAAACCCGTCTTCGACACTTTTTATTAATTTCGAGATTTTTGATTCAAAACGAAGTACCAGTTTCTGTTTATATGTATTTCACTTTTCACTTTACAATTATATAATAATTTATCGAGATATTTTAACTTGAAGGTAGACCAATCTTTAAACATATGTGTTCTAAAAATAGATCAACAGCAAAAGATTGATGGCTCAATTAAATTAGATTGGTCAATTAATGTTTTATAATCACATGATGTTGTTTATTCAGTAATTAATATCTAAAAATAAACAAAAAGTTCAGGGGTAAAAATTTAGATTTCACAAACAATAATCGTCATTTTCTCAAAATGGAAACCCCACTTCGAAGACAGGTTTTCCTAGTCTATCGCCCATATGAGAGATGTCTGGGGTCCTGCCTGTATTATTAAATTATTTACTTTATTGCTATATTAGTTTTAATATACTGATTACCTTTGATACATATAACTATAGTTTTATTAGTTGGTAAATCAATATAAAACTACAATTACAAAAATTACTAAGAAAATTAGTAATTATCAGATAATCTGGATGGCAAAACATCCAATTAAAATTTATGAAAATGGAAAAAACTAGAAATCAATTATCTAAATCTTTAGTGTAATATAATTTTTTTAAAATTTGCTAATATATTCATTATTTTTTATTGATTTTATGTTTTTTTTTTAATCTATTGTGAAACAATTGTTCTTGTTCTTCTTGCACTTGCACTTATTTTTGTACTAGTTCTTGAACTTAAAACTATTATACAAAATGCTTTCTAATTTGTAAAACATTTAACTAACTTTTTTTAGCTATTTTTTTTATCAAAATAGTTTGTACCATATTTTCTTCAAAGTAAGCTATTACTGAAAATATGCTATTTTTCGAATTTTTTCAAAAATCTCAAAAAACCCATTAGCAGTTGCTATATATATGTGTTTAAATTTTACTAAGTAACCCAAAAATGCTATTAAATAAACTTGTTTAGAATATCAAAATACACCTACAATAAAAATTTTATATTATTTGGACAACTTTTTATTAGTATATTTTCAATTTTTCAAAAAATTCAGCAATTTAAAAATAAGCTAATTCTACATTTTTTTGTATAATTTTTGATCCAAAAAAGGTAGCTTATTTTTAAAAAATATGGGGTGAGTCAGTAGAAAAGGGACAAATTTATCTAAGAAATTTGTCCCTTTTCTACTGACTCACCCCCATATGGTAAATATTAGATAATCAAATAACCAAAACAAGTGTTGTTTAAGTGAGTTGTTTAAATTAATAGGTGATTTAAAAAAAGTATTAACTTTAACCTGGGCTAGCTCACGAATTACCTATAGATCAATCCATAGGTCACCTGTGGGATAGCCAAGTGTTAACCAACAGGTTATCTGTAGGTCAACTTGCAAATTGACCTACCTGTTTTCATCTGGTTTATTGCTATCTGATCCAAATTAGAGATAATGATTTTATACAAAGCACATAAAACTATACAAATCATATAATATAGTTAATAATGCATAATTGGCTAAAATTATAGCATAATGCTGCATAATTTATAAAATCACTACTAAATATTGTATAATTTTTTAAAATTTCTATAAAATATTGCACTAAAAAAATTTACACAGAATTTGCTAAAATTATTATTATATATGAAATATAAATTGTAAAATTTAATTAATAAAGTTTGTTTTTAAATGTTCGCCTTTTATAGCTTATAGAGCTATTGGCTAAAAACTATTATTAAATAAAAAATAGAAATATAATAAATTTGTTAAAATACTTCAATTAAGTTTTAAATAGGCTTGCAAAATTTTTTTACTATAAGATAAGTAATCTAATTTAGAGTTTGTTTATTAATTGATTATATTAAAAAATGTGATAATAACTCAATTATGCAAATTTATTTTTGAATTTTTTTGGTAACTAAAATACTAATTGATTTAATTTACTAATTTGTTATTTGATAAAGTAATAAAGTGATTCAATTGTGAATCTCATATTGATCTTCTCTTTTTTTATAGTTAGTCTAATATTTATTTTGAATATGGGTCCTCAAAAGTAGAAACCAGACAATTTGGCAGATCACAGGGTTTGCAAAAACTATTTGTTATACAAGATCAAAACAATCTAAAAATAGCATATTCATGATTAACAAACCTGTTTAAACAGGATTATTACATCTGTAGACCTGTAGATTGCTTCTAAAATCTTAGTAAATCTATTATTAGATTATAGTATCAAAAGCTTTTAACTGTTGTATTACAAAAATTTATTAAGTAATTAGACTTTTATTATTAAATAAAAAAGTTGGTTTTTAAATTTTACACCTAATCAATTAAACAGATTAATTTTTAAAAAATTGTCAAATTGTCTGGTTTCTACTTTTGAGGGCCCATATTTTGCCAGATACAGGTTTTTTGGTAGCATTATTATGAGTATATATAAATATATAATTAATTGAAATTAAATATAAATAAATAGTAGACCTGTGGGCTGTTAGCATAAGTGGTTATGCTCCCAGGTCACCAAATGTAAGGTCACCAGTTCAAGCCTTACTGGTAGACAAGAAATAACTATACAAGATCACAAGATAGACGGGCTATACTAGGATGCTAGGACTGCAGTTGAAAAGATTAACTACATTTGTATAATTTCTGGTTAGAATCCGATCTGGAATAACCGAGAGTCACAAGATGTGATTGATGGTCTTGTGGCACTGCATTTCTGATTGTAGGCAGAACATTAATACTATTAATGAGAAGAATAGTGAGTTATTATCCCTAAATGGAAGTCAACAGAACCAGTGATCCCTGACCTGCCTTGGGCAGATAATACTGTTGGGATTGTTGTCAAAAATCATAGCCGGATACTTGGAACTAAAACGCTATAGAAATGAGGGACTCAGGACATTAAAAGGGTTTAAAGTGGTACCCTGACCCCAAGTGTTGGCCAAGGTCATAGCGTAAAATGGACTCATATTCAGTCAATAAGTATGGCAGGAGAAAAAAAAATATCAATAAATAGTTAGTACTGTAATTATATATAGATAGGGGTAAGAAAAAAAACTTTTATGTATGTAAACAGTTAGAAGTAGCTAAAATAGAGTTTACATATAAGAATTTTTGTTTAAAAAAAATAAGGCACGTTTTTTTTGTTATTATTTATGTACTTTTCTTTTATTAAGCAATATATAATACTCAATTAATCCTAAAAGCATAAGTTTATTTATTCTTATATTCTTATATTAATATATAAAAGAATATTTTAATTCAGTTCTTTGAATCTAATATTTCTAAAAACAGATTAGTTATATATATACTTACTTTATTGCTAATAGTATTTACTGTTCTTTTTTGAATTAGTTATTAAATATTTGAATTAATAAATTTTGTATATCACTATTATAATAATATTAATTATATGCAAGATTTAAAATTTAATAGCTATAAAAACTAATTCAAAAGCATAATAAAATAATAAATAAACTTTATATAAAAGTAACAAATTTTTATACAACTAATTGTAATTTAATAAAAAATAAAAAAGTCAAAAAGTAACAGTATTTTTACTTGAAAACAAGAATGTTCCAATAAGTTTATATTGATAATAGTTTGCTTTTTGCATTTATTGTGATTATTCTGTTGAGTAGAGCTGTAAGTCAATAGTTTGATAATCATTGTAATAGTAAAGTTCATTTGGTAAACAAAAAACTTTATAAAAAAAAACTTATACTACTTATCAGCAAACTCTTCGATCTACAATCTTAGCTAATAAAATGAAAAGAGCTATAATTGAAGATTTAATTAAAGCATTTGCTAGTGCAAACATTCCCTTAGAGAAAATTTAATAATATATTACCCTTTTTTAAAAAATACTTATATGAAGAAGGTGCTATTCTATAGGCTGCAACATTATAGCAACTTTATTTACTACAAATTTTTTTGTGCTATTATAAAATTTAATTTCAACTTTTACAAAACAATCAGTAGCAATTATAATAGATGAAACTACTAATAAATGTACAAGAAGTGTAGTTAATACACTCTTTTCTTATAGAAATAATACTAAATTAGTTTTAGTCAAATTTTAATTCAGGTTAATAATACTATTATTGGTTAATATTATTACAACCTTTCATATTTCTTTGTCTGCTTCTTGAGTTTTGGTTATAGACTCAGCTGCCTATATAAAAAAATCTTATAAAGAAGTTTTAAAACCTTTAATGCCACAGCTTGTTTATATTTCATACTGTGCGCATATTATAAATTTCATAGAGTATATAAAATTTATTTTATATTTACAAAGAGATATTATAAGTTATCAAATAATTTACTTGTATAGTGCAAGTAAATTATTTGATCAAATATATATTTACTTATATAGTATATTTATATTATTTTTTTTAGTAATAGATGGTGAACATTTCCTTATTTTAAATATGTAAAATCCTTATTTCAAAAAGTTAAAGATTATTTTGTATATTTTGCTGCATACAAAAATTGATACTTAAGTTATTTATAATTAAATAGAACTAAATCTTCTTGAAAAATTCCTCTTCTAGTAAAAACTTGATGGAATACTTGGTTCAAGTAGAGGTTGGAACCGGTTTTAATAATTCGGGTTTATCACGTGAATTTTGTGATATTTTAGAATTTATTAAAATTTAATTGGATTAAATTCTAAAATATCACAAAATTCATGTGATAAACCCGAATTATTAAAACCGGTTCCAACCTCTAGGCATATCGGCTAATTTGTGGAATTGGACCTTTTTTTGTAGATCCCTCAAATTATAATAAACCAATCAGAGTCATTTGATTTAGGCCACCAAAATCATAATGGTATAGTATACTACTTTGTACTGTATTCGTTTTGCAATTCTATAACTATAAAATGCACTACATGTTACATGGATTCACATATCAGATATGTTTTTTTTTATATGTATCGGTTTTTTTCTTTTTTTTTATTAATCTACCTTTTATATGTATAGGGCGTATTTTTTGGTGCCTGCCGATCTTACTTTCGCTTGTCGTCGCTTGTAGATGTCATCGTAGTAGGAGTCGTTGCATCGTAGTAAAGAGTCGTCGCTTGTAGATCTAGAATTCATAGGTGTCATCGTCTGACATAAATAGTGTAGTTGCTTGAATACGTTGTCGCTTGTAGGTTGTAGGTACCGTCGCTTGTTGGTTTCGTCACTTGCTATTGCTTGGTGGCATCTTTGTTGACATTTCGTTGCTTGTGGTTAATGGTTAATCGCATTGTTGTTTATAGGTTTCTTCGCATTGGTATTGACATTTTCAAGGTTCTTACTTCCGTTTGTCATGTGGGTATTTTTAGGCCCCTTGTGCCAATGCCATTTACTATCGTCGCGTTTGTACAACTAGCAGTGGCAATAGACTTTTCTTGTAGTCTAGGTTAAGGTTAGATTGGGTGGGTTAATGATTATGGTAGAGTTAGTGGTGAAATTAGGGTGAAATTAGGCTTTGCAGTAGGTTTTAGCAGTGAGATTAGTGTATAATAAAAGTCTACAGATACGAGAAATAAGTTGCTTGTTTAGCACAATTTTTTGATTAAAAAAAAAACGGGTTCGATCTTGACTAACTAATCGGGGTTGGAAAATGTTTTAAAACACAATAATAAAAAATATGTTCGTTTGATTTAAATGGTTTAATACACTTTGACGTAGCCATAATGACATATTTATTTATTTATCTATTTTAACTGATTTCCTTAAGATATAAATTAATTCGAGAGTTACGACGCTAAATTAACTTTGACCTGTTTAAGTTTAGTATGACCCGACAAGTTTGGATTAAAACCCAAGGAGATTTTAATAGGAGTGCAGAAAGGGATAGTAGCAGGGGGAAGTTATCCCAAATTCCTGAAATAACACCAACAGGACGGCCAGATATATAGATAGTTAGTTACCAACCAGAAGCGCCAATGGTTTAAAATGTTTTTTATAATCTTTTAAAAAACCTAAAAAACTGTCTAAATCGTTTTTTTCATCCCTAATCAAACTGCTAACTAAATTAGCACAATTAAATAAGTCTTGCGATAGTAAGTATTATGAATTTAACAGTATGAACTTGAACAACAACTAGAAATTGAAATAGCAAAAATTACTAGCTGGTCGAGTCGTTAATTGAACTTCTACGTATAGAATAAACATACTTTAAAGACTGCTACTTGAAGACTTGCTATAAGTAAGTGAACTGATTATTTCACCAATCCACTGATTATTTTGTACATAAGTTCTTTCAAGTATAAACTATGTGCTTATTAATTTTGGTAGTCTTTGCATTTGTCTATCAGTCCTTGTAGTACATTTTGTCTTAAATTATATATGATCTACTATTAAATCAATTTTAGGGTATTACACAGATTAGCAGATATGGTTCAAGATAGTCTTTTATAGTAATAAATATATTCAATACTGGAGTGACTTTTTTAATGATGAATTATTTTTGAATCTGCAATGTAAAACTCTTAAATTAATTACATCCTTTTTCAATTCTCAAACAGAATATAAACTTATTAAAATTTATATTTTATTTATTACTATTTTTGCAAAACAATTTGTTCAGGATCTTGACCTTTTTCAAATATAAAATAAGCCTATTTTTCTTATATAGAAAATAGACTTACTAATTTAACAGCTTATATTTAAAGTAATTGTACAGCTAATTTTTTTGGTAGTGAATTAGAAAAACAAATTACATCACTTGGTTTTAATCCAAATGCACATATTCCTCAACATTCTGGATGAGCACTTTTTAAAGTATGTCAAATTTTTAACCATTCTTTGTTTTTAGTTTCAAACACATTGTGAAAAGATATTCATCATTATAGTGCAATTACTGAATTAATTATTGAGTAAGTATTTATTGTGGTCCTGAATATTATAGATCTTTAGAAGAAGTTGTTTTAAATGAATATTGGCAAAATTTGATATTGCAACTACCATTACTTTCTAAAATTGCTTTAGACTACACATGGCTTCCAATTTCAAGCTGTTCTGTTGAACAAAGCTTTTCTATATATAACTCAATTTTAGATAGTGATCATTATAATTTATCACTTAAATCGTTAAAAGGGTTAAGTACACTTTATTACAATAGTTCTTAATTTAGAATTTGAACAATCAAATTTTTTTTATCATGATTATATATATTATTTAAGAGACGTAATGTTTATATTTACTTTTTTTAAGTTTGCAAAATTTTCTTTAATATTAACAAACTATTTAGAATCGAATAAAAGCTGCTTAAGTATTGAATAAAATTTAAATATTGCTATAATTATTAGTAAAGTTACAGTAAGAATGATACTTATACAAATATCAATAATATTTGTATTACTATTGATACTTTACAGAAACTTGAGATTCCTTAATGCGCAGTAACTGCATAGTTACTATATAGTTACTATTAAATTTAATAGCAACTATATAATTACTATATAATTACTACGCAGTTACTGCGCATCAAGGAATTTAGGTTTCTGCTAAGTATCTATAATGTTAGTTAAAATTATATTATATCTGTGTGCTATTTTAATTACACAAAAACAAAAAACATGTCCAAAAAATAATTTGAAAGAGCATTCTTGAATATCAATCTAGATTCAATTTTCTAATTATCAAAATAGTGCAAGGGTAATATTGCAATTTTAGGTATGATATTTTATATAAAAATTGATATTATTAAAATTTGCTTAAGTATCGTTCTTGCCATGATTCTTATAATTGTAGTGATGTTTAATCACCATGATAAATCAAATAAAGTACTTAAGTAGTTTTATCAGTTTTAAGTAGTTTATTAAATATTATTGAAAATTTTGCTAATAACATATAATTAATAATAAAAAAGTAAGAAAAAAGCTTAAATATAATTATTTTAATAATTGAGGTTTTGATAAGCCAGTGCAAAAAAAAAACATTTTTTGCTATTTAAAAAGTTTTTTTTATATAATAAACTATGCACTCTTTAGCTTATTTATCTTAGGGTATTCTCAAACATCAACTAGATGCGATTTCATAATTATTGAAATAGTATACAAGTATTATAATTTGTTATAATATTTATGTAAAAAGTCAATAATACGAATGAAGATATTATTGAGGTATGCACAAGTATTACAGTTACTATGATTTTCTAATTATTGTAGTGATGCTCATTCAACGATAGATCAAACTAAAGATATCAATCACTGCTTCAGAGAATTTCAAATAATTTGTCAAAATTTTACAAAAAATGTGGATCAATAATAAAAAACTTATGAAAATGCTTGAGCAATACTTTAATATTTATAAATCAGCGCAAAAAAAAAATGATAGCAAAAAGTTTTTAACTGAAATGGTAACTCTGTTCATTTTTTACTATTAAAATTTTTCTTTCATGTAATACTTTTGATTAATTAAAATTTAATTCTAATCATATTGTTGATATACTTTACTTATTAATTGAGGTGCTTGAGAACGCTCTTAGTGATAAGCATATTTGATTAATTGAAGTACTTTTCACTGAGCAAGATGCAATAATATTACAACATAATCATGCATAATTATAAAATTTTTAGCGCATAAGGCATAAATACAAAAATTTATGTGCATTAAAAACGCATAATTTACTTTCATTGCGGACTAATTAATCAAAACTATGTTCGATAACTATATGATTTATCATATTGCAGATTTTTTACGTTACCACAAAGCAAATCGATTTACTTCTATATACCTTATCGGATTTTATTAACTCATATGAAAATCGATATTTTAGATATTTTAAAATGTATCAACTTATTCCCCGGTTCTTATTTATACTTCTATACTATTTCTTCTCGATTATTGCCCAGATTTCAGATTCGGGGTGATCCGGAATTTTCATAATTCTTTTTGATTATATATCTTTATCCGGCCAACTCATATGATCATGAATTGCCATCTGTCTTGTTATTTTTTTTCACATTTTACGATGTAATCATGTTTATTCAAATTAAAACTCAGTCGATGACTCCCTACCAATCATGATCATAAATGGCCGGATAACACCAATATTGGTCAAATTTGTCGTAATTTGGCTCAACCGGGGCAAATGATTGGCACACGTGCCGCTTCGCGGCACGTGTTCATTTGCCCCGGTTTGCCAAATTTACCGTTATTCGACAAATTTTGCCCAATATTGTATACTTTTTTTACTTTTTTTATGATATACGAGTTTTTTAAACTATTAGTTACAAAAAAGAGTAAAAGTCGCTGGCTAAAAAAAAAAAAGAAAAGAAAAGAGAGAGAGAGAAAAGAAAGGGAAAAAAAAACGAAAAATGAGTTGTGATTTATAGTAGCTAAACTTTATGAAATATGCAACTTTAGTTTGAAGAAATAGTATAGAAGTATAATAAGAACCTGGGAATAAATCAGTTATTATCCGCGAAATGGACATAACCAAAATCAATCCCAGATCAGATGATCAAATAATGACGGAATGGCACACTGGCTGCGAAGCAGCCAGTGCCCTTCCGTCATTATCCGATCATCTGATCTGGGATTGATTTTTGGTTATTGCCCACTTCGTGGACAATAACATATACTTATTATATAGGCGTGCAATCGCCTTGAAATTTTCATCAGTTATTTATAGAATAAAGCTATGGTTTTGTTTTTTCTATTAATATGTGGGGTTTGAACATTCACTTTATAGAGTACTTGAAAATTCATTAATTAGGACGAAAAAAGTTACATTAAAACATATAAATCGAAACTTAATTAGAACTTTAGCGAAAAATCAACCATAGCTACTTTGAAACAGTTCTGACGAACATTTTTCAATTAAAAAAAATTAGATAAATAAGTACAATATTTATGTGATACCTTGCGCTTTTCTTTATAATTAAGTAAAGTAAAATTACGTTCGATCGTTTATTTTAATTTTACTGATAAAAATCTGCATTATGATAGATTACATAGTTATCGGACATAGTTTTGATTAATTAGTCCGTGTGACACCCCAATAATTGATGTCCGGTCAGTATTTTTTTATTATTTATTAGTGTTATAGGTTTATTTTTTTGTATTGTTTATTTTTTGTTTCTTTTTCTTTCTTTGATTTGTAATATGTTAAAGTTCTTTAATAAAATTTTGTTTGTTGGAGCTTTGTCAGGTTTTGTTTGTGATAAGGTTATAATTTTAGATTTAAATTATCGAGATATCATAGAAAAGACTTCTGCCAGTATTAAATTAATCACGGATATAATTATTAGTTTTTTTTAATACCGTAAAGTCCCGAATATAAGCAACCCCCGAAAATAAGCAACCCCCCTCATTTTGAGATCAAAATACTAAGAAAATAAAATAAGCAACCCCTGCTAAACATATATAAAATTTATTATAAACTTTATTGGACATTTATATATAAGGTATATTGACCAATAAAATTGAATATTTTAAAGTCCCGAATTTAAGCAACCCTTTGAAAAAATTTGGCTAAAATGGGTGGCTTAGGGGGTTGCTTATATTCGGGACTTTACGGTAATTCATAATTCGATATTTTCGATCAACCAATAAAATTCACAAAAATTGGCCAATCACTATGAAAGCCCGCTTATAATGATCTACATTATGCATATTGTTTACTTTTTTTTTAACCAATTAACAACGTATAAAAAAATATTGATCTCCATATTTTCACGTCAAAATTCTTCGTTTTGCCAAATTTACATTCTGAATATTATTTAGCCAGGCAAGTAGTGTAGCTATTTTCTCTCTTTATAAGCCATAGCTTTTGTTAGCAAGAAGGAAAAGTTATCGGAGGGTTGTTTAACAAATAAGGCGTCTGCGACTGTCGGTAACCAACAATGGCAAGTCGTCGTAATAGTTGATGGCTGGGGCCTTATCTGAAGAACAACCTGATTTGATTTTTTTATCTCATTTGTTTTGATCAACAATATACTTAAAAATTATTTTCCTATTTTTAAGCTGATAATGGGTAAATCCAAACGTACACTCGACACAAAAAAAATATCTCAGCAAGAACGCCACGTCGACTGGATGTTAATTTGTCCTGATCCAACTCCACTTGCATTTTTTCAGTACACATTTCCATCTCACCGAATTAATGCATCTGAAAAGTATAAAAAGGCGCTCGACCTTGCTTCTAAAGAAGCCGTTGATAAGGAATTGCATAATAAGTTCGAAAAAATGAAAACATTAGCCACTGTACGTAATTGAATGAAGTGCCAATTTCTTATACTAACTCTGTGCTCTCTTTTGTGACAGGAAGCAAGAATTTCAGAAGATTGGGAAACGTGGTTGCGCCAAAAAACAGCGGTATATCCAGTTATTGACCCTTGGATGGTTTTTGATTTAATATTTTTAATATTGACAAATCCATATACAGCTTTTAGTTCGTCGTAATACCCATCATGAGGAGATAAACACGTCATTAAATAAGGTAAATTAGTAATATTACTCAAAAAACAAATTAAAAGGCTTTCAATGAGTATGCTTAAAAAGGTCAGGTAATTTTGCTCCAACAGCCTCCTTCTTCGTCCGAGGAAACAGCAAAGCTAGAATCAGAAAGCGCTAGTCCAGAACCAGATACGAATGAAGAATATCTGGAGGAAGAAGACCAGGAAGAAGAGGAGTCCGCAGATGAAATCGACAAATTTTTTATGGACAAGGGAAGTAATGAAAAGATTCGTAACGGCGTTACCAGCAACGATATTGGTAATTTTGATCACGTGGAACGTATAGAAGAATCCTCATCAACCTGTCAACGTCTGTGGGTCCTCAGTAGTGGTACGAATGTAGGAGAAACATTGGCAAGTCACGTCGAGACAATTCCTGAGGCCCAAAAATGCTTGAAGTAGGTTTATTGATAGATAATATGGACGTTAGAGATGATTTTTTTTTAATTATGAACTTTTTTCACTTATAGCCTCGCATATTGGAATATACTTGATTTGACTGAGGATTCTCAAATAAAATCTCTTTTCTCGACGGAAGACTGGGAAGAAATGCTTAAAAGTTTCAATAATGAAGTTAAATTGATCGAATCGGATTTGCTTGATGTGGTAGAGTATTTTTTCGATGAAGTTGAAAAAGTAAGTTAAAAGAAAATATTTGTCCTATTTCAACACTTTAAAAAATGTTGCTGACTCGAACAATTTAGATTACAAAAGAAAAAGACGATAAGGATATAATCAACGCGATCGATGGATTAACTCCGGAAATTATTGAAATGAATCGAGAAGTAGAGCTTAATGATAAAGAAAAAAATGTTATTTACATTTTAAGACGGGCTGTTGTCGCGTAGTAAGTGAAGCAAAATATAATTATCAAAAACTTTATTTGTTTTCTTACGGTCAATTCTTGCACATATAGTGCTGAAAATCTGGAAAGAATTGATCCTCCTGTTTCCGAGGCTGACTTCGACAACGCATTTCCCAATCTGCTTGCCAAAAAATTCTTAAATAGTGGAGAACTAAAGATGGATGTGTGAGTATAGATAAGCAGTATTAAAAGTCTGATTCTGATCCCATGTAATTAAATTCCATTTTACATAATTTTATAGTGGGGATATTGCATGCTGGGCGTCAGCTTGTCGCCGAAATGAAGGTCGTTCTGTTGTTCTCAGAGCTCGCACTGGACAAAAGTGCGATTTTCGGGGAACTTTGAAAAAGAGTGTCAACAAGCTTGAGGCTCTCATAGGTCTCAGAAGTGGTGGACTCCCGGTGTCTCATCCAAAAAAAATTTATGAAGACAAAGTTGATCTGAGCGTGGCAATGCGGGATATCTTATATACGTTCTTTAAAGAGAATTCTAAAGCACCTAGCTCTGACATTCATTCCACATTTGTCTTTGGAATACACTCTTGGGGTAAATAAGCAGGAGAAACAATTGTAGTAATGAAATTGCATCAACTAACGACTTTTCTTGTCTTTTGCTAAGGATGGGTTCATAATATATATGGAATGGATTGTAAAGCGACAAACGTACTACGGCTTGGTAATATTTCTCATTCAAAGATGCCCAACACCTTAAAAACGCTCCCAATACTTGAAAGTTTTTACGTCCTGTTTATGGATTTGCAGGTATTAATTATCATTACTACTGTACAATTGATAATATTTAGAGTCTTATTATCATCTAATTTCAGGCGACATTGGATAATATTTGCAAACATACAAATAATGTTTCTCTTGCACATTCACGAGCACACAGAAATCGAAAAAGGAAGAATCCGGAACAAGATGGTGAGAAAGGGGGATCATTTGGAAATCCTTCACGAACCCCAATAAATAAAAAAAGCAATAATTATAATAATCATGTAGATTTGACTTTATGCTAGTTTAAGTTGAATAGAAGGTTCTGTTTAAGAATATTAGTAATAATACTAGGATTCTACCAGATATATTAATAATTAAAAATATTTTCTAAATACTTGAAAAAACTTTAAATAATTTACAGAAATTACACAGGGATTTACTATATTAGAAATTTGAGTCTTAATAAACTTTATTTGAATTTAAAGTTAATTTGATTTGTTGAATTAAGTTTTAAGAGTTTATTAATTTTAAAGTTAAATTTAGAAATAATTTAATTTAAAGTTAAATTCAGAAATAATTTAAGGAAAAATCTAGAAAGTGCACCCGTGTATTTTGTGCCCCCTAATGTACTAATAATTAATTTCGCGTAAAGTTAGGGTTAGGATTAGGGTTAGAATTAGGGTTAGGGTCAAGATTAATACAAAATCGCGGAGGATCATTTTGTTAGAAGCGCAACAGGGGTTACCCTAGTAAAATTTTGAGATATAAAAATAGGGGCACAAAGTGCACACTGACTAGTCCTGTCCATAATTTAATTTATATAAGTATGTTTTATTCTTATGAATTTTTTGTAGTAAGCGAGAACTGTTCTTTCTTTATTAAAATTCTGAAGTTTATACAGTACTAGTACCAGACAGTTAGAAATATCCACTTTTTCTATAGAGGCGCCAAATTTAATCTAGTACCAGACAGCAAAAAATCATCTATAAGGATACCAAATTTGATCTATGGTAACACAATTAATGATTGGTTAATAATACAAATAAAAATTATTTTATTGCTTAGAAAATTATGTACGTAAATATGTATATGTATATATGTACGTACCTTGTATGGAAAAACCTGTTCCATGCAATAAATTAGTATACCAAATTATTTCGCAAATTCCAAAAATACTCGGAGCAAGAATTAAATCAACAATTAAGATTAATTAATGCAAATGAGTATATACCTTTCTGATACGGTACAGAAAAAGTATCTGGTAGGTACGGTACAGAAAAGTGACCGTACCCAGGTAAATTTGTTATAGCAAGGTACACAAGAAAAATAATAATTACCGTACCTAAGTTTTATTTTTGGTGATAGGTACACAAAAAAACATCTACTTAATAAAAAAAATTACCATACCCAAATCTGGTATTAACAATTTGGGTACGGTACAAAAAAAAAAATTTAAAAAAATTTACTGTACCTAGATACAGTTTGAAAAAAAGATAGGAAGGTTATGTACATACGTTTAGGTTCGGTACAAAAAAACTTTGTAAGATTATATAATTGAGTAATACATAAAATAATATGGATATGTAATTACTGTTATATAATTATTTTTTTTTAATATAATATGTTTTAAATATAATTATATAATTTTTTTTTATATAATGTAATTAGATATTTATATAAATCTATATATTTTAAATAAAATGATATAATTATTTATTTAATATAATATAATCAGATATGTAAGTTATATAAATTTATATATTTTAAAACTAGTTATATTTTTTTTTAATAATTAAATAATTAATATTTGGGCTTTTCTATATATCTCTGGCCAGAGATATATTACTTATATATCTCTGTCCTATTGACCAATCAAAATAAGCGAAGGTCACATGACCCATATGTCCGAACCATCAGTTGGTCGGAAGGGTTAGTGTAACCCGGCATCCAACCTCACTTTACTAACTTGGTCGTGTATCCTATGATCGAACCGATTAAAAAAACTTTGAATCTTAAAATTACCAATACACAAGCCAAACGATTTAATATACTTATTTTTTATATATATTTATATTTATTTCATATTTATTTATTATAATAATTTACAAATAGTATTCTAAATCTACACTTACATAATCTTGCGCTACTATCTAAACACTAAACCCGGACAACTACTATCTTTTACACTAACCCCGTGCTACTACTCTAACCCTAACTTTAACCTAGGCACATTCTATTTTCTAATATTTACCCTAACCCTAACCCTAAAGACCTTTAGCGGAATATGGCATGATACGGCAATACGGCGATACAGTAATATGGCGATACGGCAATACGGTGATACAACAATATAGCGATACACGGCGATACAGGCAATACAAGACACTAGAAAAATACAGCAATAACACAACACGGCACCACCGAAATCAACTTGGTACAATATCAGTAAACGAAGTGGAAACACCGACAAGTGATGAAAAGGTGCACGGCACAGCGACGAAACAAGGCACCAATAAATGACCAAACTAGCAACGAAAAAAGGCACCAAAGAACGACTCACCAACGACGAAAAAGACCTGAAGAACGACTCACCAAAGCACCAACGAACAACGACACCAACAAACGATGACGTGCCAGCGATAAAAAAAGATACCAACAGACATTAGCGGCGAAAAGAGGCACCAACAATGACGACACCAACGACGAACGGTAAAGATTCTATATTCTGGCAACCTAAAAAAAAAACAAACCCTAAAACAGGTTAAAGAAAATAAGAAAAAAAAAACAAGGAAAAAGAGGAACCTTTACCAGAGTCACTTCACTGGCTGATTCCAAGTCCCTAAACATAAGACCAAACATCGGGCAAAACAAAAGTCAACCCGTAAGAAATACGAAAGACCACCCATAAGACCACCTACATGAGCACCTTAAGACGCCAAACCTAGGGAAAATCTAACTACACGACACCAACGACAACACCAACGACGACACCAACGGCAACACCAACGACGACACCAACGACGACACCAACTGCAACGGCACGACGAAAGATAACAACAAGCTAAATAAATGGGATAAAAAGAAAAAAAATTTAGTTAACAAGAAAAGCAAAGAAAGCGAAGGCAAGTGAAAAAAAAATAAATAAAAAAACAGATCAAAGATGACCTATACTTATCTATTCGGATCTGGTGATACGTGTCCGATTTTGCATCGGCAATCGGATCAACACATGAACATTAAATCATGTGATTTTACCGCTCTTTGATTGGCCCAAAAGGCCAGAGACATATAAGCTATATATCTCTGGCCAGAGATATATAGAAAAGCCCTTAATATTTATATAAATTAATATGTTTTAAATATAATTATACTGTATAATTATTTTAATATACTGTACATGCTGTAATTAAATATTTTTAATTATATAATTATGTGTATAGCATAATTATATATAAAGTAGTTCTTAAAAATTATTTAAAATTATAGGCAATTATTTTAAAAATTGCTTATCTCTTAATGCGTCAGATAGGTGCAAACAAATTTGCCTGCAAAAAGTTATATATATATAGTTTTAAAAAAAAAATTATAAAACTTTATGTAATATTTCAATATAATATTCATTGAGATTTAATGTTATTTTTAAACTATAAATTATAAACATTAATTATATTTTATAAAAATTTAGTATAATTTAAAATTGACCGATTTTTATATAGTAAAATTAAATATTTATGTTATTAATATTTAAAATTTTTTTAAATATGCACGACTCCTTAAAATATTACTAAATTTTTACTTTAAGTATTAATACATATAAAAAAAATTATATTTATTCAATATTTTATTTTAAAATACATATTTGATATGTACGTATGTATGTATATACATACGTGTAATATGTATATATCAGATATATACAACCACAATACGTTTGATATATATTGTTATTGTTTTTCAATATATGTATGGTATTTTTCGAAACATGAAGGACGAGATATATTGCAACAAAGTGCAACATTGCATTTTTTGCACCAAATTTGACTTTATGGCAGATTTTTTTCATTTATATCTTTATAATTATGTTTTGCATCCCATCGACACCAAACACATGCTACACGGCTTTGGCTTCCTCTCCATTCAGGATAGTGATTTGTACCAGAAAGACGAATGGCTAGAAGTTTAAATTTTTTACTTACAATAGAGGCTAAGTTTTCATTCGAACGTTGCTTATTAACTACTTTTCGTCCATTATTTAATGCATCGCTCACAAAATCCCATGCTAGTTGCAATCTAAACTGCCGATGAAAAAGAGGTCCACCTATTAAAATAAAATTTGGGGTCTTGCTTTGAAAGTGACCTTATGGGACGTAGTAATTACTATGTCCAATAAGGTCATTTTCAAGGCATAAATCTTATTTATTAATTAGCATCGTAATTATTAATAATTTGGAATTAAATTAAAATAATTTACCATTTTTTTGATAAATAATGAATGAATTTACTATCGCGGTATCTATTAACCAAAATAGTAATGGCATCCAGGTACGTGAAGCAGCAAGCTGACAATTATAATAAAATCGATATTGGTCAGCAATATCTACTCCGTTCATAAAATAGTTATAATCATTAATGGCCTTCAGAATTAGAATTTCTTTATATACTTGATCACCAAAAACTTTTCGTACATTGGTTGCATTTGAACTTGTTTTTCGAGGTCGTCGTTGTAAGCTTAAAACTTTCCATTCATTACCTTTAATGCCATGAATAGTTGAAAGCATATGAACAGGACCATTGTCCATCCAAAAAATTACCAAAACATTATTCACAACAACTCCGGCCAAAGTATCCCAATTTAAACGAATAGATTTTTCAACCTTTAATTCTTTAGAAAACATTGCTGAGTTAATTTGTACTGTGCCACAAGCTCCATATCCTTTTGTTCGCAAATAATTAAAGAGAGGTACACTTGCAAAATAGTTGTCTATATATATATTATATGCCCGACTATTAGATAATTGTGTAACAAGATATGATACAAGCGATCCAGTTTTGCTAAGACCTGATATATTTGGAACTTCTTTATTTAATTCAACACGTGATTCGAATGTAAATGTATAAGTATAACCTTTTTCACACAACGAGATAACCTTATAACCTTCTGAAATAGGTTTATTTTTCATTCTAAACGTATGTTTACTACGTCCAGAAAATCTAATCATCATTTCATCAATTGCAACCCGTGAACCTGGTACATAAATTTGCTTGCTAATATTTCGAATATGTGAGGCAAGTGGTTCAGCTTTGTCAAACCAATAAAGTTTTTCAGAATTAATATCTGAAATATGTAAATAGCGTTTGATTTGTTGGAAACGTACCATTGACATCATTTGAGTAATATCATGTTTAGGGTACATAGGATCTACTAACCAATAATCTGTTGCTCTTGGTAACTTAATAATGCCCATATATATGATAATACCTAACCAAATTTTTAATTAATCTAATGTTAAAGGCGACCAAGAACGTCCAACTATACCAGCATATTTCGATTGTGCATACTCATTAGTATTTGTTAGAATTGTAGTTAGAATTGTTTGTGAAAAAAATAGCCTAATCAATCCATATAGAGTAATATTATTATCAGGAAATGCTGGTGGTAATCGAATGAAACCTTGATGTAATGGTACATTATGTTTTAAGTAACTAAAATCAGGTGGTACAGGTAACTGTGCAGATATTTTAGCTTTTTTTTCTGAAGCTATATTTTTTCCTCCTCTACTTCCACGTCCTTTTCCTCTTTCTCTAGCCTTTTCTGTATTAATTTGGTTTTCATCGTCTAGAATAATTGCATTGGTTTTATTCGTTAATTCTACAATATCAGTATCACTATCATAGTTGTCATCTTCAAAAATATCATCTGGTAAAGCTTCTTGTGTTCGTAAAACAAATGAAACATCATAAGGATCCAACAGGTCAGCAGGTAATTCTTCGTTGTTTTGCATAGTAATAAACTAAAAAAACAAAAATTCACTTAAAACGTCTTAAAACGGAACTGAATTCATTAAATAGTTCTTAATTTTTTTTTTTAATTTATTTATTTCTATTTAATCCATTTATTTCCAATTTAATCCTTTTATTTAAAACCGCCAGTTGGCGTATATATTTTATCGATCGAATTTCAGATATTTAGATTCTATGGGTAGATATTTATAATGCTCAAGTCAATTTAAACAGTATTGTTTTTCATTTGAATTGAACGAACTCTAACTTTTTTATAAAATATTAAAATTTTAAAGATGTACATATAGCTTTTTTTAAAATCGATTACCGCAGTTAATTAATAAATAATCCCTGAAAATCGCTTTTAAAATTTAAAGCAAACGACCCTTTTGTAAAACAATGCCGTGAGAATAATTAGATTTAAAAAAAAGGTCACTTAACTTTATTTAAATAATTTATAATTATTTTTTAGGATCGATCGACGTAATGTATGGCACAGTAATGCGCGATAAGTATAAATTTGAGTTAGTGTCAATTATCAGTAACGTGATTTATACGATTGACATTTTGCTACAATGTTATCGAAGTCTAACCAAATTAATTAAGATATCTTTTAGGGGGACCTCACCTACCTCACTTTTTAGCAATTACATTAAAATTAGATTTTGCAGACAAATTTGCTTGCATGACGTATTAAGAGATAGTTTTTAAGTAATTTCTCAAAAACTTCTAAACTAGAATGTATAAAATTTAATAGCCCAATTTCGCTTCTATCTAAAATAAAAATTTCATCCAATTTGGATTATCAGTTGTAGAGAAACTATAGCTAGAGGTTAATAAAATTTATATTATATATATATTATTATATATAATACAGTATATAATATTATATATATAATATTATATGTATATATATAATATTTAAAAATTATAAATTAAAATAATTAATATTAATAATCAATATGTATATATCACACCAGTGGTATTTAATACCAGTAAATACAAATTATAATATGCAAAAAAATTTTTTGCTATTAGGGTTAGGGTTAGAATTCGGGTTAAGATTTGGGTTAGAGTTAGTATGTACCAAAATTTTGCAAAGAATTTTTTTTGTTAAAATGTAAAAATAGGTTTCTTAGACAGAATTTTTTGATATAGACAAAACACATTTTTTTGAAAAATTCAGGTTATATCTGATCTTTACATTATACAAATTTCATGAATTTTGATTTGACCAAAACACATGTGGTATTGAACACCAGTGGTGTACTTTATCAATGTCCTTAATAATTAACATTAATAATATAACTATAAATTTATATTAATAAATTTAATTAAATATAAAATATAAAAATTTTTATTAAATATTATTTTAAATATAAATATTAAATATATTCAAAAAATGGTACTATTTTATACATTATATATATGATACAATCTTAATACTTGTACTCTATATATTATAAACCATACTTTTAAAAAAAAATTTTTATAAACATATGAATAACATATTTTACTATTAACTGTACTGTACTTAGTATTGGGCTGGATATTGAACATGGACATTGGACCTTCTATGTCCAGTCCAGTCCAATCTATTGGACCAAAAGTGGTAAGTAGTTGGACATTGGACATTGGTAACATTAAATTAGTACATAATCATGTGACAATTGGCCAATCAAATTATAAATTTTTGTACTATTATACTTGATTAATTATAATATACTTTTGATACAAAAATAAAATTCAAATAATTTAACAATTTAAAGATTAACTATAGTTACTGCTATATGTTTTTGAAAATAAGCTACCTCTTTTGAATGATTTTGATACAAAAAATTCAGGGTAGCTTATTTTCAAATATAATTAATTTTTGGTTAATTGACAATAGTTGTTACATAGTAAAGTCTAAATTCTACTAAGTAAATTGAATTATTAGCATTTAAGCAAACTTGTTTGGGACTACACTACTCATATTCTAAAAGTTTTATCAAAATAAAAGCACTTTTTATTATTTGACTTTTAATTTTTATATTCAACAAATATATTTGTTAATAAAATTTTAATCTTTTTGTTAAACATAAAAATTGAAAGTTAATTAATAAAAAGTTTTTCAATTTTTTATAAATTTTAAAGTATATATATTTTAATCTCTTGAATAAGTTTACTTAAGCAGCTTTAATCGATTTGCTTAGTAAAGTTTGGACTTTACTATATAGTAACTTTCATTGATCATAGAGTAGCTTATTTTTGAATTAAAGATATTTTTGAGTTTTTTGACCAAAAGAGGGTTAGCTAATTTTTGGAGGTAGCTTATTTTGGCAATATACAGTATAAAAAACTCTAATTTCTGCAAATGCAATAGAATCAGCTTAATTAATAGTAATAATAATTATTATAAAATTACTATATATAAATATATTAGAACACAATCTAAGTTTGACAATTTGGATTAATCCTTTAATCCAAATAAATTTAGATATTTAGATATCCTAATTAGAGATTTTTATCAGATTGGTCAAAGAACTTGAATAACAAATCTAAGGATATGCTTAAATACTAACTTTAAATATGTATAATCTAATGCAATTCAATCTGGCTTTGATAGAATCCAGATAATCTATCAAAAATAGAATTGCATTGTATTATAACTTTGGTATAACTTATTAATAATTGTTAATTCTAAAGTTAAATATTAAATAGAATTCTTTTATTGCTCAGGTTTATATAGAATTCTATTACAACTTATACTAATTTAGGATTAATTTAAATTCTTTTATATATAGATTTAAATAAAATTTTGTTGTAGCTTATATAATAAATAATTTTAAAAATTTTAGTAAATAGTTGGCAAGTGTAAGCATAGTAATATGTTCAGCTAAGTTGTACTAATTTATCAAGGTTTTATTTTTTTGGTTGAATTTCTTTATATTGTATTCGGTTTTGAGGGAATAAACCCTCTTTATAATACTGGTGGCTATGACGAAGTGGAAATACCTGTTCTCATTCTGAATATGGCAGTCAAGCACATATTGCAGTATTGTCACGCAGACACGGACACGGACATGGACCGGACCGGACCGGACGTCCGCGTCCATGTCCAAAGATGACAATATCCGGCGGACATTGTTCGCAGATCGACCAATCAAATCCGTTAAATTACTGCTTCGCTAATAAGATTGTTTATTATCATATATAACACTATATAATAATGATAATTCTGCTTTTTTTGCTTATTCAGCTTTTTTTGAGCAGAATCAGCAGAATTTGCGCAGATTCTGTGCAGGTAGTAAACTGGTCACTCTAGTACATACGTACGTACACTTATATATTTGCCGAAAACCATATCAGATATCAAACCTACCAAAATCGCGTAAACTAATTCTCTTTTTTTAAAAAAATTTTTATTTCATCTTATTTTTTTTTATTTCGATTTATTATTATTTATTGCTTTTATATTATTTTTCTTATTTTTTATTTTTTTATTTTATTAATTTTTATTTATTAATTTTATTTATTTATTATTTAATCCGGTTCACCAACTTTGCCTTTTCATCCAGTTTAATACAATTAGAAGCGTTTATTGATTTTTAAGACTTCATTAAGTATTTTATTAGTATGAGTTTTTTTTTTAATACATTTGACCCAAGATCCAATTTACTAATTTTTACCTTCTTCCTATTTAATTAATTTGGTATAGCGGCATTTGACTATTCAGATTCGTATCTTGTTTTATTTTTGATCCGGTTTACTAATTTCTTTTTTTTTCAACCTAAACTTGGAATTAGTGCAACTGCTAATGCTTCTCTTATGTCTGATTCAAGATTATTCCCATAAAGATTCAAGGAAGTCAGCGTAGTGTTCATACGAAGCGCCTCTACTAACACTTTTCCTTTTTCCGATCCAATTTCATTATTTTGAAGGTCAAATCTTTGGTAGGATGTTATTGCAGAGTGCATTAGCTAATGCTTTCCTTATACTGTAACTTATGCAACTTATTGTCTTAAAGGTAAGTACTTGTTCTTTTTCATCTTGGTTTGAACTCTTCTTCCTTTTTGTATGGTTGAATGCCAGGTAACGAGATGGAAATTAGACGTTGCCTGAAATTGGAGTAACTTTTAAAGATAAGTAATAGTTACTTTCTTTCATTGCTCTTATTATTATTATTATTTTGATTTGAGCTAACTTTTCTTTTCTTTTGATAGATTAGGGTTTCGTTTACAGTAAATCAGCACGACGAAATGTAGATTAAACAATTTGAGACTGGAAACCGGGGTTTAAAGACAGGTAGTTTCTCTTATATTGATATGACTTTTTTTTTTTCTATCGACTTGAGCTAACCTGGTTTTGATTTCGTCTAACACCGGGAAACTAGAAAGATAAGTGTAGGTTGGGTCAGCGTCGAGAAAAATAAAAAGAAGGCCTTCGAATATTAGAACTATTGGTTTAGAATTATAGGTTGTAACCAGTAACGCTAAAAAAAAAAAAAATTAGATTAGCCAATCACACAGGCGCGGACATTTGGTCATTGTCCAACGGACATTGTCCAATGTCCGGCTAATTTTGTAGATCGAATACAATTATTGACCAATCAAATGCTTGGACATTGGACAATGTCCGTGTCCACCACGAATCATTTGGACAGTGTCCGGTGACAATCCACATGTTTGGACATAAGGCGGACGCGGACACAGACATATTTGGACATTGTCCAAGTGTCCAAGTAATTTGCGTGGACAGTGTCCGTGTACATCACTGCATATTGGACCTGGACTATGTCCAAGCATATGTCCAATGTCCAGTTCAGTCCAATCATTTTAAAATTAGATGAACATATGTCCAATGCCAATGCTGACCGTACTATATCCCAAAAAATAATATTTTATAAAGTACATGAATTATAAATATAATATAGTTAAAATATTAACTGTACCATACCTAGATAATATATATTTTTTTAGGTACAGTTTTTAAATTAATATATTTTATATTGTGTACCTGCTAGGTACACAAAATAATTAGGTACATATATATTTTAGAAATAAACTATACTATACCCAATACTCAAAACTGTATCATATCAAAAAGGGCAATACTATTAATAATAGAATTGATTTATTTATTTAACTTATAAAATAATACTACTAAACTTTATATACAATAAAAAAACAACACCCTCTACAATATAGATGTCAACTAAAATAATTAAAGCCCAATTCTTTTATTTTAAAAACTTATTAATTTGATTTATAATCTCTTCATTAATTGATTTATGCTTTCTTTTTTTTTTTTTTAAACCAGCAGTCCTGCTTTTATTATAAAAGGTAGTAATAATTATATTATTTTAGCGACGGTAAGTTACACTGCTATACTACTTATTCAGCTGCTGGCTAAAATTCTCCTAAATCTAATAAAAACTCATTCGATACTGGAGTACCCAGGTGCGACCTACCATGACAACTAGTTCTTCTAATACAGAGGCCCGCAACTCACTGCAAGTTATCCCTGTACTCACTGAATGGCTACTGTTAGCTTTGTCAAGACCGTCTTTTTCTTTAAATCCTTTTCACCTAGCTTCAATGGTGGAATAATTTTACTCTAAATCCATCACAAGAAAAGAAAAAAAAAAAATTGAAATACAAAGGAAATTATAAAAGGGGTGCAACTACTAAATCTAAAATGAATACCAAATAAAAACAAATAAAAGAAAAGGAAACAAGATGAGACAAACAAAGAAAAGACTAATCTCGACAAATGCGAAGTGAAATATATAATTTATAAAAATTATATAATATTGTATAGACAATCTACTCAAACATTATAGGTCAATGTTAAACAAAAAGAAAACAAAACAAAAACAGTAAAATCTGCCTTGTAGCATGGTTTGTAAGAAATTTCGTGAATGGTCCAAAATATCTCTAACACGTCATTTACTGGTTACATCGCAGCTGATGATCACTTGTGACGTCAACTCCAAATAGGTAGGCGTTCCTGATTTGGAAGGAGTAAACACTGCCGTTTTTTTGGAGGGGTAAGCCAAAATGCCCACTTTGTTGAAATTTCGAAAATACCAAAGGAGCGAAAGGGGAATACACCAAGTTGTAAAGACTTGAAAGAGTTACGCTATACAGAATATAATATCTAACCAAGCACTTTTGCATGTTTTTATATCCAAAAACCTTAACAAAACTAGCTACTACTTCTTTGCTTGGTAGTTTTCCAGACTTCTGCTAGAAGACCTCGCTTAGGTGAGTCCTCTTTTTCAACTCTATTTCAGTAATGACTGCTTTTGGTTCTATTGAAACCAAACACTCAGTGAATGGCCTTAAGCCCCAGTTGCTGAAAGTGAAGTTTTGTTGCAAGTTACATATAATAACTGTATAGTTTTCATAGGTCAGCTTTCTTGAAAAAATTGGTGTGAGGGATCGTTGGAAAGAGTTCTCAATTGATTTATGCTTTTTATATTTCTTAAAAATATATTCTGCTATTTTCTTATTAATTTGTAGCAGTAAGCATCCATCCATTTGTAAGACAGCCTAGCAAAAGAACAGATTAGCAAAAGAACAGATTTTCTCTACAATATTAAGTTGAATACTTTATAAATTAATTCTTAGTTTTTGAAAGTAAATATTCACAATGAGCCTAAGTAGTGTTTTGCACAGATTAGATCAACAAATATTTTTAAAGATCCAGATCCAATCTGAAAAACAGATCGAATCCAAGTCAAAATTCGGATCTGAATAAGAAAAATCTGAATCTGGATCTGGATCCAATAATAGATAATGCTTTGTTAAAATATGCACTTTTTACATAATCGCTTTGATATTTTTTTAAATCATTAATAATTTAATAAGTTATAAAAGAACTTTTGAACTAATTTATTTTCTAAACGAATATCTTATAATTAAGGATAGGGTGTCAATATTTCTATTTTCATATAAAATAGATTGTAGATCAACTTTTATAACTATATCATATGATTTACATATAAACATCATATGATTCTACCAATGAGGATTATCAAATTTTCATATAACCCAGGAAAAACATATAGTGACCTCAGAAAATTTAATTCTATATGAAGTTTATTTTTTTAAAGAGATGCATTTCTTACAATTTCACTATTATAAACAAGCTATTTTAAACTATATATTATATAAATATGGTAAAAATTGACTCAGATAATAAAAAGTTTTATTAGAAGCATATTTTTATTTACTATATAAAAATTCAATCTACCATGTAGATCATATGAAAAATGATCTATGTACACCCTACCCTTAAATAAAATTATAAAAAAATAAGATTATTTCTGGATATATTGATTAATTTCGAAGAATTTCTTATTATATATATGCGTACTACAAACTATCTTGTTTAAATCTGCGAGTAACAGGTTATCTCCACCTATCATATAATAAATATACCTGAGTTTTTAATGCAAATGGTTCATTATATCTGCCATTATACAATAAAGTTCAATTTTTCATATCTGCTCATTATAAAAAAATGCTTTCATGACTTCTTAATACAAATATATTATCCGGTTCAATCTCTAATGATTTATTTAAATCAACAAGCAACTCATTATATTTGTTTATAACTTAAATATGAACTTAGGCTGCACAAAATTATAGACTTAGTTTTCATATCATGAGATAGTGATCAGTGGCACAGCCACACAGCTTTTTTTTTTTATAGTAAAAATTTTTTTAAAAAAAAAACTTACTAAAAATTATTGTTTCATATAACCAGATACTTAATATGAATTTTTACATTATTTAGAAACTTATGCTATTGGTTTATATTACTAATTGACTTTCTGTGAACTATAATCCAAATTTTAATTTTTTTATTAAAAATTTTTTCTAATAAAAAGTTTGTTATAATAGTTGTACCCTAAGATATGATAACTGGATTATCTGGTAATCATTATAAAAACTTACATATCTAGAAATAATATTTGTATATAACTATTACTCTTTTTGCAGGGTTGGCTTATTTATCCATTGGGACGAAAGGAGAACAACTCTGCTAACATTGCTCTATTAAGAATAATTTTTTAATGGAGCCAATAAAAGCCCACTAATCTCATTGACATTGATCCGTTTGACCTTTTTTTTCAACAGGTCGAGTTGTTGGTATATAAGTTTAGAAATTATAATACTATTTTTTGAACTTTAGTTCCATTCCATTGGGCTCCATTCGCAATTTTCTCAATGGAGTATATCTATTGCCAACCCTGCCTCTTCGATAGAATATAAGACTGGTCATTAAATTTTATTAAAGGTATAACCTTTTGGATAAAAAGTTAACTGGGTATAACCACTAGTTTGTTGGTATGAATTTATTTGATCAGTTATACAGAAAAAAGAATATACAGGAATTTTGTTTGCCATCAGTTACAAATCTATCATACATATCAGGATATCCAAACTCTAAATCATTCACCTTATAATCTAATCAAACCAACCTGTCATAAGAATGTAAAGAAAAAATTACATAGCTGTAACAAAATCGATCAAATAAATTATATAACAATGCAGTATGCCTATAGGTCTCACATGAGCTCTTTACCTAATCACAACCTAGGTTCTTGCGGACCACAGAACCTAATCACCAAGCATAAGGTCATTGATTGCTATTACGGCCATGGTGCACAATTACCAAACATGAGGTCCCTTGCACTACTAATGTAACCACCTAATAATCAATTTGAGATCTTGCACTACTATCATAGCAATAGCAGCCGTGATTAATTATCAAGTATAAGATCTTTGCATTGCTCTTTATTTATATTGTAAGTGGAAACAGAATTCAAGTGGATTCAGAATTTCCTTTCATAATTAAATTAGAATTAAGAGTATGGGTATATATACTATATGATAAAATCAATACTGAAAATGAGGTCTTATATAAAATTCCAAATTCACTTAAATTCTGTTTCTACTTACAATATTTATAAGTCATTGAGAGAAGGGCAAGACGATAGAGCCAGCCTATAATTCAGATAATCAATAGCAAAAAGAGTTTTGTAAGCTAAACTTTATAAAATACATAACTTAATTTGAAAAAAATAGTATAAAAGTATAATACATAAGAACTGTGGAATGAATTAGTTATTATTCATGAAGTTGGGCATAACATATTAATCAGTGGAATTATTTATTCGCTAGTAAATAAAAAGATCAGAATTAAAATCAGCAAACATGAATTGCACATGACTGAAATTAATCCAATTCGTGAGATTAGATCATCTTGCACGCGTTAGCTAGTTACTTATTAATCGGAAAAACAAGTTCTTATTAGCTGGTACATATACAGTAATATCTTTGTTTTAGTCATATAATATCTGTGGAGGTTTCCTATTGGCTGATATACTAAAAAAAAATTTTAAACTCCCACACTACTGACCCAGCCGGGATATGAAAACCAACTATATAAGTTTGTATAGCCTTAGTAAAATAATTTTACGATTTAGAACTATTGAAAATAATATTAAGTTATATACATACAGTCTCCACCATGACTTTAAATATCAAAAAGTTTTTTAGTACCAGAAAAAAAGTTTCTTTTAAAAAAAAGTTCCAGTTCAATATCATAACGCGTATCGCATATCAAAAAAAATATCATAATGACCTTTTCTTTTATAATCATTAGAAATTAAAAGTTAAAAAACTTAAAAAATTTAGAAGTCTTAAAAAACTTAGAAGGCGTAAAAAACTTAAAAAAGCGTTCAACAGTTTAGAAATAAAAAAATTAGATGGCCTAAAACGCTTTTTTTTTTTGATAATATATACCAATCAGAATATAATATTTCCAATTACAGTTATTTGAACAGATCCAAACAGATCTACCAGATCAGATCCCAATATGGATTCAGATTCGGTAGTACTTAAAAATTATGGATTTGAATCTAATCCGAACACTGGATCCGAATCAGATCTGGATCCTCAGATCAGATCTGCGGAACACTAAACCTGAGCATACCTTTTAGCCATTTTACAGTACAGTTTATTATAGTTGAATTCAGAGTGAAGCTTAGGATAGAATAGGACCCGGACATCTCTCATATAGGTCATAACTGGATTTTGGCCAATTTTGACCTAATTTGCTGAAAACTACAAAATCTATTTATTTAAATAACTTTTGGTCCAGTAATCAGAATTGAATGAACTTTTTTTTGTTAGATGCGCCTTACTGAGAGCTTCATTTTAAAAAAAGTTCATTCAAATTGGACCACTAGATGCCAAGATAATTGCCAAAAACTAATTTTTTGCTTTTCAAATTTTGGGAGTTTTTGCTGAAATGTGTAACGTATGACCTCTGTACTACATGTCTGAGGTCCTGATAGAATAAAACCTTATATTCATATGACTTGAATTTTCTATTGTATTTGGCTACATTGTTTAAGAAAGTCTGGCTAATTTGATATTAATTTATGTGTACAGCAATCGATAATATCTAAAGCTGATTCTATTTTTTTACATGTAGTATACTTGAGTACTATTCTATCCTGCTATAACTCTTTTTCGCTAAAAACCTATCATATTCCTTTAGGTTGTCCATATAAATTGATATATAATTTTGTTTTTTTATTATAAATAATGTAATCATCCTATTAACTGATGATTACTATTCACATTGTTTTACATAATTTTGTGGCTAATCTTTCTGGTTCAAGTTACATCTTTGAAGCTACAAGGTATTCTCAAAAAAAGTTTTATATAAGGGAGCTTCCAGAAATCAGCTGATTTCTGGGTGGGTGGGTGGGTCAGCTGAAGTATCAGGTGCAATTCCGACCAAAATTTCATAATTCCGGCCAAAGTTGCAAAATTATTTTTTACCAAAATTATAGATTTATTAATAATATTTAATAATTAATAACTTTTGATCTACTGGACCAAATTTGATAATTCAACTACCAAATGATCCTCTCAATGAGAGTATTCTAGCGAGCCCAAAATTGTTAAAATCCAATCACAGGATCCTGTGATCAGAATAGATTTGTGTTACTATAAAAGTTCTATAATTTATTAAATAATTATAACCCATTTATAGTAACACAAATTTATTTAGATCTTAGGATCCTATGATTGGATTTTAACGATTTTGGGCTTGTTAGAATCCTCTCATTGAGAGGATCATTTTGGTAGTAAAACCATTGAAATCAGCCCAGTAGATCAGAAGTTATTAACAATTAAATATTAAATTTTAATTGTTAATAACTTCTGATATACTGTGCCGATTTCGATAATTTTACTACCAAAATGATCCTCTTAATGAGAGGATTCTAACAAGCCCAAAATCGTTAAAATCCAATTACAGAATCCTAATATCGAAATAAATTTGTGTTACTATAAAGGGCATGCCATTTATTATGTAATTTTTATCATAAATACATGGTCAGAGGTAGTGATCATGTCTATATATTATATTAATTATTTAGAATTAGATAAGTGATCACACCATATATGGATAGGGATGGCTACTAAGTAAAAAATATTATGTAATAAATAGCACACTCCTAAATAGGTTATAATTATTTAATAAATTATAGAACTTTTATAGTGACACAAATCTATTCTGATCACAGGATTCTGTGATTGGATTTTAACAATTTTGGGCTCACTAGAATTCTCTCATTGAGAGGATCATTTTGGTAGAATCATCAAATTTGGTTCAGTAGATCAAAAGTTATTTACTATTAAATGTTATATTTAACTTTTTAATAATCGTAAAATCTAATTGGTTAATTGGAGTATCAGGTGTGGGTGAGTGGGGGTAGGCTCATAGTAAACAAAAATCAGCTAATTTCTGTAAGCTCCCTAATGTTGTATTATCAAAGAAAAATATGTCAATATACATTTTTTTAGATCTATTAAGTAATTCCAGAAAATTAAGATACTATTGAGTAAAAAAAATTAAAAAAAGCAGAATAATTGGTACAAATGAAATTTTTTAAAAAAATTTTTTTTGAAAAATTGGGTTGACAGGCTATACATTAACTTTGTATAACCTAATATATTTGATCAATAAAAATTAATCATGTGATTACATGCTCGATTAATTGGAATCAATCAAGTATATGAATTATGTAATTAATTTTTATTTGTCAATCACAGGGTTGCTATAGTGACAAGTCACTATAAACTAAAGCCCATATTTTAAATTATTTTTTATTTTAAAAACTTAATTAGATATTGCACTGCTTATGAAGTGCTTGTATATCACATTCCCAACAATTTACTAATTAAATTTGAAGATCAGATACAATGTGCAAATTTTTTTTGTATAAAATAAAGAAATTTTTTTAAAATTTGTAATATAAAAAAATTTCATCTATATAACTACTTTTATGCTCTAACAAAAAAAATTTTTTGCAAAATCTTGGTATATATATTATTTACTTTAACTTCTAATACTAACCCTTATCTAACTTTATAATAATTTAAATTTTGTTATATAGAAATTTTTTGTTATTTGTTGTATAGATCTACAAGCTATGTTTATATATGGAGGGACCCATAGCAAAAGATGACTTCGGGAAAATCACATGATTTTAAGAAAATCATTACTAAACTTAGGGAACCGTTAAAGCAGGGTGCCATCACGTGATCCGGCGGTCGGCGGCCGACCTAATTTAAGACATCCGGAGACACGTCGGTCACGGGATAGCCGATCGAAATTTAAGAAAGGTGCAAAATTTTATTTATTTATTTTTTTTTTTATTTGAGATTCTGTTAACACTAAATTTGCTTTCGTTACAATGAACACAATTAAATTTTTTTTGATACAGTGCACGATACACTGTTGCAAATCCGCCTCTAATATTATTTATTTATTTATTCTGTGGCTTTTTATAACATTCGAAACATTTTTTTTTTTTTTTTTTTTTTTTTTTTTTAAAACATTTTTTTTTTTTTTTTTTTTTTTTTTTTCTATTTATTTATTTTAGAACGGGGTCTAAACAAATTTTCAATTTTTGAATGAATTCCGACTTTTCCATTTCATCCCCATTTTCCTCGATACTCCAGTACTGGTTACGCGTTCTTTCCATTAATTCATTAACGGTAAGCTTTCTTTTTTCTGCCGCTTTATCGATTTCGTCTTCAAATGATTCAAAATTTACTAACTCACGGCGTTCATAAATTTCGAATCCACTTTCATCAAACTGTTGTTGAAATTGTCTCCAAGCATCAATCGTCAGCAATTTTCTGGGGCCATATTTTTGTTCATGAAAAATATGTTTACAGGGGAGCATGTACTTGCGGAAAAAAAGGCAGTGGCACTCAATTAACATTAAACTGGGCAATTCCTTCCCCTTTTCCACTCTATTATCGGCAGCAAAAATTTCACCAACTATTAATTTTTGAATTGGAAAAGGAAACTTGTGAATTTCCTTTAGGGTATCGTCGTCAATGTCGGGGCGGAAATTTTTTTCACTCGAAATTCAAATGCGATATAATCCGAGTCCGAACGCTTTTTCAAGTCAAGTGCAACGATCTTGTTACATGCTCCGATTAAACCATAATAAGAGGCGAGTGTTCTCTTTAACTCGCTATGATATGATTCTAAAGCGTTCGTCGAAGTTACTTGCAAAAGTAGCGGAGAATGCTGGCGGGCCCAAAGTGCCCACTGGTGAGAATTTTTCAAATAATACCTTGTGATGTATTTTTTAATGGGGGAGAGGGTACACTCGTTAATCGATTTTTGGATAAAGAATTCACAACCAATTTTCGTCCGTTTATGCATAGCCTGAATCATCTTATTCCGAGTTTCCGTGTCGTAGATTTTATGCATCCAGGTCCGCATAACGTGTACGGTGCAAAAAATAACTTCGCATTCCTGTTCACCTTTTTCAAGACCTGGGAAAGTCGCCATGATACTTCTAGCTTCTACACTACTTTGGTCTAATAGAAAGTACCGAGGTTTCCAAGAGCTACAAAATCGCCGCATTATCCTCAATGCCTCTGCAACCGTGTCACTATCTTCGTTACTAACGAAAAAATGCCCACCGACGTTCCAACAACCATATCCGTCCCGAATATACAGCGTAAACAAACGCCAGTCATATTTATTCGTTTTATGCGTGGAGTCCATTAGCGTTAACCATCCATACCTTTGAAGCTTTTCAAGTTGCTTCGGATGTGCAAAAACGAAGCCACGGGTAGATTGGTGATGAATTCTAAACAATTCGACTCGATAGCCCTCTTTTTCTAAAAACGAAGTTGCATCCCGAATATCCTGTGCTAATTTAGGAGCACCCGTTAAATAGGTATTTTGAGGACCACGGACCTTATATTTTATATTGGCGACTTCCCTCCACTTCAATTCCTTTACGCTCATGCTGAGATCCAGCTTTTCATTTGCATACTCTTTAACCGCACTAACTATCGCGGGCGCGGGATAATTCTTAACCGCTTCCTTTTCTACCAAAACCCGAACAGCTTGGGAGCGTTTTAATTTTTCACTATCTTCTAGTTCATGTGCATGATCAGGGGAGTTTTGAAAACGTTCAACAAGCACTTTCTGGGTGGTAAAAAACCATGAGACTTTTATTTTTGCGAAACATAAACCCGCCTCTCGAACCTTCGTTTTTCGCCGTTTCTCACTTGGAACATCCTCTTTGCGCGTGCTTGATTTCAAATGTTTATTAAAGCGGCATACATAGGTTTTCCAATAATTTCCATTAACATGGTTCTTGGAACTAAATTTTACCCAAACGTTTGTGACTAAAGGCCACCATTCCGCATCAAATTCGTTCATCGGCACTTCGAACGGTCGTTGGACATTAAAAAATAAAGTGCGTTTTTGGTTAGGCGTAAGACTTGAATTTATTACAACGACGTCTGTTGGTTCAGGACTTAGTTGCGAAAAACCGGATGTTTGCTGCAAGAGGTCTTGTGTGAAGTTCATGTTTTCGTTTTCTTTACTGGAAGTATTCATTACCTTTAAAAAAAATTTCTTTGGCAGAACGTTTTTTCGTTATTATAATTTTTTTTTTTTTGTAAGAAAGATTGCAGGAGCAAAAAAAAAAAAAAAAAAAAAAGAAAAGAAAGATTGCAGGACGCCGTACCTGTTTTCTTGTACAAAAAAGAAAAGTTTCGCGCACCGATATGCCTTATATATGAAATTTGCCCCAGATTTTGGCAAAAAAAATTCTTGAATTTGATTGGTTATTGTATCGCTCCTACTTCCGGATGGACAGGCCGACGACCGCCGGATCACGTGATGGCACCCTGCTTTAACGGTTCCCTAAACTTAGTATATGATTATTAATTATATAGTAGTATTAAAACAATTAAACTAAATTTATATATTTTTTATTAATATTATTGATAATTAAAAATTGATTTTACAAAGATAATGATTAGTTAAATAGGTATAACATAAAATCTTAAAATCTGATTGGTTGGCCTGAAGCCACCTTTTACTATAGGCTCCCCCATATATGTGTGCAATGAATTAATATATTGCAAAGTGCATTGCATATATTTATTTTATTTTAAATTATTATTTTATTTTTAAATTATTTTTTATTTTAAATTATTTTTTTATTTTTAAATTATTTTTTATTTTAGAATTAATATTTATATACCCTAAGGGTATATTAAAAATTTTGTACCCGCACTCCCATATAATATAATAATCACGGGATATATAAACAATGATTATCATTGTTGATTTTTTTTTTTTGTTAGCTAACTTTTTTTACCTTAGGTGCTTATGAATATATCGTCGTCGCCAGTTTCGTAGTCGTCGTGTTATTGGAGCCTTGGTATAAACTCATTGCTTTAGATTTCAGATTATCTTTTAATGTATTTTTCGTCATTGGGTAGTTTCACGTCGTTGCAAAGGTCCGTCGCAATTTGGGTCATTCGCATATGCTATCGTTACCAGTATTATTGTGGATATAAATTTTTCACTTGTAGTTATTGAAGTTTTTGTTATGTATTTTATTTCCTATTATATTGTTGCTAGTAAAGGGTTTTGCAAATGTAATTTCATTCTAATAGTCATAAGGTCTAAAGGTTAGGGTTAGGGTCAGTTTTCATTATGTTGAGCTTTGAGAGGAGATTTTGGTTTTATAGTACTATCGTTTGACGTTTACTTCACTTTTTTGGTTAATGTTAGCTAACTTTTTTTAACCTAGGTACTAATTGTTGCAAGAAGTTGCCGGTCTATATCGTCATGTTATTGAAGTGTTTTTGGAAACTCGCCACTTATAGTTTCTTTTTTTTGTTGTTATTACGTGTTGTTTCGTATGTGAATTGGGTTTAGTGTTCGAAATGGATAAACCGTATTAGGCTAAAAAGTTAGGACAGATAGGTTAAGTTAGAAGTAGTAAACAGATTGGGTTAGAGTTTTGAATAGATAAAGTGAATGTGTTAGTGTTAGGGTTTAGAGTTGTAAATAGAAAAATGTAAGTTAGTTATGTATTTTAGTATAATATAAATAAATAAATTATTATGATAAATATTATTATTAAATTTGAAGCTATTATTGTGAGTCATGTGATATGGGTACATGTATCTTCGGATACATATATATTAACTTTTTATTTTAAATTATTTTTTTATTTTATATTTGCCATATAACTACAAAAATAATGTATAGAAAGATATTTTAAATTTCAGCCTGAATTAAGCTTAATTTAGACTAAAAGTTAAAGCAAACCCATCATATTATTTTGTGGTTATATAGCTTTTTTTTTTTATATGCAAAAAATATTAAAAAGAAAGAAAAAGAGGTAATTTTAATCAAAAAATTAACTTCAAACAGTTATAAGTAGTATACTTTTTTTTTTTTTTTTAGTATTCAAGATGAAATCATGGCTTGGACTTTTATTAAGTATAGTTATCATTACAATATCACAGCCTATTATATTGATTCCTACAACTATTAAGTTCCAAATTTAGACTATTTTATCTATGACCTAAATCTACTAGAGTATTCTATATGTCCCACTCATATTTTCAACCTGGTTTTTGTATATATTGCTTGTTCTCTAGTAGTACTTGTAGTGCTACTGCCACCAGGTTCATATCTCAAGCCATTTCTTGAATACTGCTATAACCTAGTCCGTATCTCAAACCACTACCTTCCTACTAGTATCTATAGCATTATGCATGCCCTTGCAAAGTTCACCAACCTTAGTACTTCCTTCTATTCTTCTTCTAGTTGTATTTCTACTTCCAATTTGAAGACCCAGAAGGGTCAGTCTGCTAGGCTTTATGTGCCTAAGGCCTTTCTCTCCTTGGTATATGATTTCGAAACACATGTTCTTTTTTTCTGGTATAACTCTGACAGCCTGATTGATAGGACCTCACTATGAGCCCTTTTGTCATAAGTCTGCTTCCTGTCCAATTCCTATTTAAGTACTTTCATAAGTTAGCTATCTCTTTGTTCGGGTCTTGCCAAGCGTACTTCCTTTTCTTGTACCCCTGAGAGAATCTTTATATGACCTGCATGTATAAACACCACCAAGCTCCTAATACATTTATTGGTATTATAAGAATCCAATGCGCCCTTGGTATAATCCAGGTTACAGATCTATAGTCCAAGTTGCTATAATACAGATATAATTTTTAAAACCGTCTTCAGTAGGATTTGAACTTTATATTTGTAATTACCACTACTTGGGGATAACAACTTATCCAACTCACTAAGTCACTACACCCCATAAGTAGTATACTTAATTAAAGCAATTTTATAATAGTTTATTTTTTTTTTACTTAATAACTCTTAGACTATTCAAAATTAATCATTCAGTTAATATTATCTTTTTTTATTTATAAAAGTAAAAAGAGTTAATAAATTTGTAACTGTGGTTACTGTAACTACATCTCAATCAACCAATCGAATTCTAAGATCAGGTGTAATGTTACATTTGGAAAGAGTTAAACAAACATTCGTTTTGCCAAAAATTGCTTCTAACTTAAAATTTCACATAGGAAACTGCTTTTCGGGTTTTAACAAAAAAAATTTCTTGCTAAATTTTAAATACTATGGCCTTTTTTAACCTATAGCTTTACGCTAACCCTAATAGTACCCTAACCTTAATTGCACAGGTTTATTCTTATAGAAAAGTTGTTTTGATAGTTACGTTACACCTGATCTTAGTTACAGGTTACAGTAACCTATAGTTACAAAATGATTAATCCAAGTAAAAATTAAAATATAAAAATACTATATAATCACAAATAACATGAAAAAGTATATTTTAAATTTTAGTTTAAATTAAATTTATTGAGAACAAAATTTGAAACAATTCTCTATATTAGATATGTTATTTCATAGTTATACAGAAATATAAAATAAAATAACAAAAAGGAAATAGTGACCTGTCACTATAGAGACCTCTATATGATTGGCCAATCATTTTTCAGATTGGCAATCATATAAATATTTATTTTTTTTATTTTTGTTTTATTTATTTTTTTTTTTATTTATTAATAATGTTTAATTTTGTTTTTAGTTATTTATTGAACCGTTGCTAGAGCTGTCATTGGAGCCATCACTGGACTTTCGTTAGAGTCGTCGTTGGAGCCGTCGTTAGAGTAGTCGCATGAAGTCGCATTTAGATCAGTAGTCATTACTTTGGTGATTCGGATAGGTTGCTTTTTCCTGTTAAGTTCTTCGTATTTGGTGTATTTTCATATTTTTTATATAGTACTTTGTAGATGTGTTCTTTGTTAGCTTTCGGTCTGTTTTTCTGATAAGTTTGTCATTTTTTTGGTGCAGTAATTAATTCAGTAAGTTTGTTGCTTTTTGTATGGTAATTAATAGAGTTTTCGTCAGTTCTTCTTATAAGTTCTTTGTCGTCTTCGGTGGGTTCATTTTGGGTTCTTTTGGAAATTCGTTATTTCTGGTGTTCTTTGTCGATTTTCTGTAATTTTTTTCGGTAAATTCATTATTTTTTGGTAGTTTTTTGTCATGTTTTGGTAGGCTATTCCAATGAATTCTTTATCTTTTCTTGGTGGATTCTTCCAGTAAGTATTTTTTCTTGGTCGAGTCATTTATCAAGTTTTTATTGGCTTGTTTTATTAACATGTTTGCTGATTTTTTGTCAGTAGGTCTTATCCTTTGTTTTCGCCTTTCATTTTCTGCTTCTTTCGCTGATTTTTTACTTTGTTCTCGTCTTGTTTTCTTGTAATTTTCGTTTTTTCATCCACCATTCTTGTTTTGTTTTCTTGTCTTTCCATCCTTTTTCTTGTCATTCTGTTCCTTTTTTGCCGTCTCATTTCTTTTCTTGTCATCTTGTTCCAGTTTTTTGTCTTTCCTATTCTGTTTTCTTGTCGCCCTGTTCCATTTTCTTAGTTCTAAAAAAATAAAGAAACAAATTAATAAATTTATTACTATAATAAAATTAAAAAAATTTTTTTTAAAAAATAAAGTAGAGGAACCAGTTTTATTTTTATATGTTAAACCTGGTTTTAATCGGTTTTAACATATAAAAATAAAACTGGTTCCAAACTCTATAAAAAAAAGGCCAACCACATGATCAAATTTGATTGGCCAATCACATAATCGCTATGGTGACAGGTCGCCATAAAATAACACACTATATATATATATATAATTTTATAATTTTTTTTATTTTTTATAATTTATTTGCAATTTTATTGGCTAATTTAAATGAATAGTTATATAACTAGTTTCGTAAACGTGCTTTGCCACGTGTATAGGGATAAAATCACTAAATAATAGTAGATTATAATATATCAGATATATACATATACATATAATGCGATTGACTGATAATGTAAAATGAATAATAAATTTTACGTGGGCTAATCATAGATGCGAAGATTATTATATTAATTTATAGTTAATTAAAAAATCTAACTGACTAACCAAAGTTTTTAGATTTCATATAATGTAAAACGAAAATCAACTTTGCGTGATCTAATCTTAGATGTGAATATTATTCTATTAATTTACAATAAATTAAAAATAAAATAAAATAAAAAAAAGGATAAAAAATCCAATCCACCCAAGTTTTCAGATTCCATGTAATGCAAAACGAAAAATCAACAACGTATGGTTTAATATTAGATGTGAATATTATTCCATTAATTTGCAGTAAAGCAAAAAAAAAAAAAAAGGAAAAAAAAACAATCGACCGAAGTTTTTAGATTCCATGTAATGCAAAATGAAAATTACTGTTGCATGACCTAATCTTAGATACGAACATTATTCTATTAATTATTAAAAAGAAAAAAAAAAGAAACTGACCAGCTGACGAAGTTTTCAGATTCCATGTAATGCAAAACGAAAATTTAACTTTGCATGGTCTAACCTTAGAAATGAATATTGTTCTATTAATTTGCAGTAAATAAAAAAAAAATCCAACGAATCGAAGTTTTTAGATTCCATGTAATGCAAAATGAAAAATCAACTTCGCATGGTCTAATTTTAGATGTGAACATTATTCTATTAATTTAAAGTAAATTAAAAACATAAATAAAAGCAAATGTAACGTCTTATCCAAGTTTTCTGATTTCATGTAATGCAAAATGAAAATCAACTTTGCGTGGGCTAATCTTAGATTTAAATATTATTATATCAATTTGCAGTAAAGTAAAACAAAAAAAAAATCTGACATGACTGACTGAAGTTTTCAAATTCTATGTAATATAAAGCGAAAAATCAACTTTGTGTGGCCTAATCTTAAATGTGAATATTATTTTATTAATTTAAAAAAAAAAATCTGACAGATTAACCGGTTTCAGATTTCATGTAATGCGAAATGAAAAATTAACTTTGCATGGTCTAATCATATATTTTCGAAACTAAATTGCCAAAGTGAGCTCCATATTATATAATAGCAAATATCGAGGCTGACCAAAAATTTTTCCACAATTTGACCACGTTTTTGTATGCAGCAAATAAAATCATAAAAAGTATACAAACCTCAAATAAACCGCACCTTGTACGTACGTAGATAGATAAAATTGGTAAGTTTACTCTGTTATAAACCGTACGTATGTATAAATAAGATTTCTCACAAACTGGTCACGTTTTCTGAAGATGACCAATTAAAAATATTTAAATGTAAGCCTAATCGTCGTCACTATTAACACAATCGCATGTAAAAATAAGTTTTCCCACACAATTTCAGAAGATGACCAATTAAAAATATTTAAACATAAGCTTAATCGTCATCACTATTAATACAATCACATGTAAAAATAAGTTTTCCCATACAATGGTCAAGTTTTCTTAAGATGTCCAATTAAAAATATTTAATGTAAGCTTAACTCGTCGACACTATTAACAAATCAAAATCGAAAATGTTTAAACGGACGAATTTGTAGATTACATCGAATGACATAAACGTACGTGATCAAAAGAATAAATGCCTGATTACAGTTATCATTTAGTAGTATTTTAGGTGTAGATTATATCAGAATGTCATAATGTGCACATGTTCTGAGTTATCCATTGACAAATTGCCGGATTACGGTTGTTATTTAGTATTTAATATAAGCTTAATTCGTCGTCACTATTAACACATCAAAATCGAAAATGTTTAAACAGACGAATTTGTTTTAGGATATAGATTACATCGAAATGACATAATCCATACGTGATCTAAGTTATCCAATCAAAAGAATAATGTAGTATTTTAGGTGTGTAGATCTGTAGATTATATCAGAATGTCATAATGTACACATGTTCTGAGTTATCCAATCAAAAGACAAATTGCTGGATTACGGTTGTTATTTAGTAGTATTTTAGGTGTGTAGATCTGTAGATTACATCAGAATGTCATAATGTACACATGTTCTGAGTTGTCAAATCAAAAGACAAATTGCCAGATTACGGTTGTCATTTAGTATTAGAAGATTTTTTAAAATTGAAATATATTTAATATTCAATGAATATTTAGTGAATATTTGAATATCATTCAAAATTTTTGAACAAATATTCGAATAATAAAATATTCGAATACTTATTTTTTGACCAAGTCAGATCTCTAATATCTGCTTCTACTTTCTTGATTTTGTGTTTCTTGTTTCTCTTTTCTTTCATCTTTAACTACTACTTTCTTTCTTTTGTAGGTCACTAGGTAATGTAAATGGAGTTTGTAATGGAAATCTGAAAATAGTACTGGTATAAGATAAGCATACCAGTTTCTACTTTCTTATTTTCGCATTTTCTTGTTTCCTTTTTCTTTCATTCTTTAACTACTACTTTTTTTCTCTTGTAGGTCATAGCAGAATATAAATAGAATGTAATATATAAAATAAGTATGCCAATTTCTACTTTCTTGTTTTCATGTTTTCATGTTTCTCTTTACTTTTATTCTCTAACTACTACTTCATCTTGTAAGTTACTGGAGAATATAAATGGAGTTGGTAATGCCAGAGAGAATATAGTACTGGTATAAGTATATCAGTTTCTAGTTTTTTTTTTCTTGTTTATTTTTTTTTATTTGTATTTCTTTTTCTGTTTTTGCTTTAATCATTAAGCTAATATTTTTCTTTCACTTTGTTGTATAATTAGATTTGGAATCTCAAGACGAAAAGAATGAAAGATCAAGTATAAAGTTATACCATATCAATAGTTAAGTTAGTGTAAAATTGATATATTTAGGGCAGTGTCATTAATCACCTGATTATTTTTTATCAGAGGCCTACCCCCCCTCTTCCTTAATATATAAATAGTCAGGTTCTTATATATAATTTTAACTTTTTTTACTCCCCTCCCCCCCTAAAAAATCACCTGATTTTTGTTACTCCCTTTACAGTAATAATATATAAATAAAGGGAATTGCTTTTCGCACCATGGATTTTTGCTATTCGCACCATAGTTACACAAGAATTTCTATTTTTAGAATTCAAAATAATATATGCATATATGTTACACAAAAGCTCGGTGCATTGTTTTTGCAAAAATAATTTTTGGTTACATGCCGCTAATGTTGTATAA